>CM074975.1:4896515-4913044 GCA_037576825.1 Pangasius krempfi | reverse complement strand
CTATTATGTTTACACTATTTCAGCTATTTATATCGAACTCTGTAATATTTGCACTACTGTCACTTGGTCACTTTAAATAGAACTGCGTACTGGTCGGCGTTGTGGTCATTGTACTGTCTTGTTCTGTCTTGTGCTGTCTGCACGTTTGCACTTGTGCACTTTATGTTTAATTTATGTCGTCCCTGTAGTTCTGTGTTGTTCCGTGTCGTCTTATGTAGCACCTTGGTCCTGGAGGAACGTTGTTTCGTTTCACTATGTACTTGTATATGGCTGAAATGACAATAAACTCCACTTGACTACAGTCACAATGCCACTTGATGGGAGAAAATCTTTCAGCGATCACAAGCATGAGTGATAATGTTTAGGTTTTGCTGTTAGCTCTCCTCACCATTTTCAGTGACCTTCAATATCATACTAATGTGAAATCCAGTGTAGTGGAGTAGTGAAGGTAAAAAGTTGCACTCAAATTTCTAGTAGGCAAGTTAAACGACACAGGTGTGCTGAGCTACACTGAGACACTGCTCAGCTAGAAATGAAAGTCAATTGGAATCTTATCTGTACTGTGTGCAGATGACAGAGCCCTGGACAGACTAGGGTTAGAGTTAGTAAGTAAGAGCTAAATCCCAATTGCACTACTATCAGCAGCTCAAACGCATTGTCCATAACGTAGTAAAGGAAACCATTAACCAAAGTGAAAATAGACCAATATGTAGATGAAAGACATTATAATAAAAAAAAAAATCAACTCAGAATTTCATTATAAAATAAATCTTGGATGCCACTGAAAATAATTTGTTAATTATGCTGCATTCAACTAAAGATCATAACTCAATTTCCAGGCTTAGACAAGGAAAACTCAAAGAAGACACTCCCTCAACTCGGAATTCCCACTCAGGAACTCAGGAAGTGGCTTCATACACGAGAAATTTGTTAAATCTGAATGTTAATAGTTTACTAATATTACTTTTATTAAATCCATGTAAAGTAAACAATAGCTCTGGATTGCATTCAGTGACAATAGTTAATTTAACTAGGAATACTTGCTGTAATACATGTATTTTTCAATTTAATGTTCAATTCAATTTTATTCATTTGTGTGTCACTGTCATAATGAATCCTAGAGGTGTCCAGTTAGTTGGTTTCTTCATTAAAGTGAAAGCCTCGATGAGGTACCCGTGTGTGTCCAGTGGAGAGGCCATATGTCAAGGAAGTGTTCTTTGTGGCCAAATACACAAACACACAATCAGCTAGACATTCTCTCTTTCAGCTAATACAGGTGTCACACAATTGTTCATTCTGGTTCAGAGACATAGCTAGGAAGCTTTTCCCAACTCAATCTTCTTCTGTATGGCTTTTGCTGAGTGGTATATTAAAGAATCGATGAGTCCAGCAACTAGAAGGAGAGAAAAGGAATAATATAATTTACAGTTACCGCATAAATGTTAGGTACAAACAGTCATGTGTCACCTACCTGTGAAAACGCCACCTATAATAGCACATACTCCTGTTAGAAAGTGAGCGAATGACCTGGGAGGACAAACAACTGTCAGTCATTATGCTCTCTTGTATATGCGTATGCAAATTACATATTAACACTAGTCTGTGTTATTGTTTCCTCTCCTTAGACGATTACTGCAAATTTCATTTATAATAAAAATATGAAATATGGTCACATAAATTGTTAAAGCTATGTTTTGCAACACAGTAATAAACCCTGGAAAAAAAAATCAAGATTCAGGCACATGGTATTCCTGTATGAGCATGAAACATGAAAACATACCGCTGCTTCTCTGTGAATTTGACCATCATAGGTGAGAGCTCGTACAGCACAAATACACCAGGCAGACCCTGATCTCCAATCAACCCATTGGCTATTTTTTCATGTCTGGTCACTGAAAATTGGTTTGTTTTCACCACCTAAGAAAACACAAACCATTCAGACATATAAACAATCCTCTGTTCAGTACATACTACTGACCTACAATTTCCTGTTCGGCTGGACACACCACTGACATCCATGTTGTTTCTTTTTTATTTGAAGACCCCTTTAGTGGAATTTTTGGTGAATAATGTTGTGATTTTAGCAAAGTACTATGTTCATTAAAACTCTTTAAAACCCTTGTTGTTTTCCAGCATTTCAGAATGATCTAGATCTGTATTCCCAAAGGCACATATCTAGCAAACTTGCCCTAAATGCCCTTTCTTATTACTACATTTTGTATGGCAATAATTGCGGGTAGTGATGCTGCCTCACAGCTCCATGGCCCTGGGTTTGATCCTGAGCTCAGGTCACTGTCTGTGTTGAGTTTCTCTGAATGTTCTCGTCATGTTCGTGTGGGTTTTCCTTTGGGTTCTCCAGTTTCCTCCCACCTCCCAAAAATTTGCCAATAGGTGGATTGGCTAAAATAATTGCCCCTGCTGTGAATGTGTGTGTGCATGGTGCCCTACAATGGACTGCATCCCATCTGAGGTTTATTCCCACTTTGCACCCAGTGTTCTCAGGATAAGCTCCTGACACACAGTAACCCTGATCAGGATAAAGCAGTTAATGAAAAGGAGTGAATGAGTTTATTAATAATAATGGAAATATAAGAGCTTCTTGTGCATGCAGCTTCCCGTGATAATATGTGGTAATGTTATACATCCTTACCGTAGGCTGAAAGCTGACAAATGTACTGGGAATTAATAATATTGGAAATTAATGATAATAGGAATACCCTCATACAGTGACTGCATACAGTGTGTATTGCAAACAGCATGTAGAATTATTATTTTTTTTTTTTTTGGCTTTGGTATTCTTATGCCTCAATATTTTAAGTCACAATATTTTAAACATTTGTTTATAAGATTATCTTTGACTTGCTCCCTTTAATATATGCACAAAAATGATATTTTCAGTTTTAAAATGCCTTTAATTGCTTCTTCTTTACGAGCCACTGCAGATATTAGAACTAACATACACTATATATCCAAAAGTTTGCAGACACCTGACCATCACACCCATATGTGGTTCTTCCCCAAACTGGTGCCACAAATTTGGAAGCACACAATTGTATAGGATGTCTTTGTAGGCTGTAACATTACAATTTCCCTTCACTGGAACTAACAGGCACAAACCTGTTCCAGCATGACAATGCCCCTGTGCACATTGGCATTATCAGATGAAGATTATGGTTTGCCAAAGTTGGAATGGAAGAATTGACCTCAACCCCACTGAACACCTTTGGGATGAACTGGAACGGTGACTGTGCCCCAGGCCTCCTCGCCCAACATCAGTACCTGACCTCACTAATGCTCTTGTGGCTGAATGGGCAAATCCCCACAGCCGTGCTCTAAAATGTAGTGGAAAGCCTTCCCAGAGGAGTGGAGGATAACAGCAAACTGGGACTAAATCTGAAATCTTCAACAAGCACATGCTGTGTGAATGTTATGGTCAGGTGTCCACAAACCTTTGGCCTTATAGTGTATCTGCAATGGCTCCTGAACCAGACCACACTCCACACAGGCGATTCTGGAGGACAGCATCAGGGCTACAGTCTCAAGTGTCTCACATTCGCTACCTATTTATTCATTTTACCTTCACTTGTAGGAAACTCACCTCCCCGTCTCCTTTAACGTAAATTGTTGGAACTATTTTCACGAAGTACTGGTACATCATTGACGCTGGAAAATAAGGAAGGGGGGGGGAGAATGACAAAGGTTAAAAACCAGCTGCAGTCTAGGCTCTGCCTGTAGGAGACGCTAAGTGGTGGTTTTCTCCACTTACTGTTTCCTGTTACGTAATTATGTCTTTCTGAAAGGGCTAGCATCGACAACACAGACAACACGCAGCTGTACAAACTGCGAGCCTCGAATCACTTTTTAAAACGCTTCTCGATCAGTCATTTGGGAAAGGTATAAATGTTTCTGATTTTCTATATTCTGCAACGTCAAGTTTCTATTTGTATTTTTAAAGGTCCCAAAGCAAGACCTGGGCGACACACTAGCATAGCTGCTAGCTGCACTGAGTTACCCAGAGGCTACAAGCAGAACCGGATTAGCTGCTTAAGGTTCTCTACTAAGGACTACTGTGGTTACCTACATAGCAGATTGCTAACGGTTTTTTTGTTTTTTTTTAATAGTATTAATATTAATAACGATATTTTTTTTAAATAGTATTAATCTAAACACTGCTTATTCAGCTAAAATCAAAGTACCTTTATTGAGGTTTCTAGCTCGAGATACGCATTGGTTTAAAAAATAAAAATCTAGGCTATGAGAACATACAATACAATTCACTATCCAGGTTCGTCAGTGTATTTCTGAGAGAACCTCGTATTTACTTTAGGCTGCGAAACTGCTGTAGCACGTTTGTACTTTAAAATAGGCCACACTTCTTAAAAATATCCCCTGCTCTTAGAAATATATCCCTATACCAACATAATATTAAAGGTGCAGCTGTTTCTAACTTTATCATGATATATATACCATTGTACGAGGTTATGGCTAAACATGTATATGTTTTCATTTAGACCTGCCCAGAGTACAAATGCCTGTAGCTGTAGGACCGTATGGACAGGCACAGCCAAGCTGTTTCGACAGAGTCAAGATGGGCTTCATGATGGGCTTTGCAGTCGGAATGGCCGCTGGTGCCATGTTTGGAACTTTCTCCTGCCTACGGTGAGATCTCCACTCTTGGATGGTTCCCAACTTCCCAAGGACAACATGGTCTGTCTAGTACAGGGGTGTAACACTCATTTTAGGCAAGGGGCCATATTATGTTTAAAAAAAAAAAAAAAAAAAGGGCACATGCTCATGACCTTGAACTTTTCCAGTGTTCCAAATACAATTTGTAAATGTATTATTTGGGCCGGATTTGAAATTTTATCAGGCCCACAGCGGCACCAGCCAATCATGGGCATCTGTGAACTCATGCATGTGAGGAGGGCATATAATGCTTTCCACCAGGTGTGTTGCGCAGCCCCCTGACATTGTAGGAGCAGCAGTTTGAAAAGTTGAAGTTGGCTGGCTTTACGTGTCTCCGAAAAACGGAAAAATTTGAGAGGGAAAAAAAAAAAAAAGATTAAGTCCAGTGTCCTTAACTTGCTGCTACTAAACAAATAGTATTGTCATCCTTTGGTTCAATATGACATATAGCATGTAGACTCCTTTCTATACTGTACTAATTTAATATATTCTTGTTTCTATACAGAATTGGGATGAGAGGTCGAGAGCTGATGAGTGGAGTAGGAAAGACCATGATGCAAAGTGGGGGCACATTTGGAACCTTCATGGCCATTGGCATGGGCATTCGCTGCTGACTGCACTGTTCACTTTATATGACTCTAAATTCCTTTCATATATTCATAATGCCATAAAGCTGAGTTTGTGTTAATAAAATTGTAATTTAAAACAATTAAAAACAGTTGTAAGACATACAGATGCAAGATACAGAAAGTTTAGAGTTTGTCATGTGATAATTGCAGAAGTCTGTTATGCTTTATTAGAGAGAATGTAGAGAAAGTCTGTTATGCTTTGTAGACACTGAGGCACTGCTTTTGGAGAGAAGAGGGTTGAGGTAAAGAAGGAGAGGAGCCATCTTCAGTTTCTACTACAAGCATCAATATATCAGTTGTACTACAAGTTAAGATCAAAATGGTAGTTCTTCTTTTCACAAATAGTGCAAAGTGACAGGCTTGTATTGATTTAGAATACCTAATAACAGCTTCAAATATTTCAGGGTAGACAGACTGCCATTAAGTGAATTGATTCTGAAGATCACTTTATTGCAGACCTCTGTTCAACCTGGATTGGCAAACGAACAAGATTGTCTATTTCCATTGAAAAATTAGGCTCTACTTGTTACCTCTGTTTCATTTCTATACTTTCTCTACATACCTCTGTAGGTGCATGTATTAAAACAAAAAAATAGGTCCTAATGGTGTGGTCAGGGAGGAGTTCCCTTAGAATATTACAGAGTTCTTAGGTGATGCTTAAAAGTAAAGCTTCTTTTAGACAAATGTTGCAGACAAATTCTAATAATCTCTCAGATGTAACTCACATAGTGATCTGGCCCTTTCAGCAAACATGTTGACTATGTTCAAGCATTTCAGCCCATCTGCTGTTCTGCAATATGCTGCAGTGTGTTTATGTGAGGAGAGGCATTTTATGTATAATTGCTTCTGCCTAAATGTTACCCAGATGTTATTTGAAAGTGAATCTAAAAGTGTGAATTAACAGAGAGACTAAATGCTGTTTAGAAATTGATTAGATGTGTACTTCATTCTGAATTTCAAAATCATACACCCTTGCAGGAAATTCACATTTCATATTCCAAATTTTATACTGTACTTTTACAAACCATGAAATTCACTTAAAGTCAAATATTTTTCAATCTACATGATACAAAATCAAAATAACATTCCAACTGAGATTTTTGCATTTAAATTCAAATTTCTAATGGCAGGTTTCAAACTCTAGAGTTGACAGTTGTATGTTGCCTAAGTTCATGTAGTTGTATTGGTGAGTGGTACTGAATGTTTAAAAACCTTGATCTGAAACCTGATATTGTAAATTTATTTAAAAAAAGATGCATACCTTGTGCTGCTGCGACATTAGTCCCATCTAGTGGGTTGACAATTCCAGGATAATCTTTTCCAAATGAGAGATGTTTAATCAAATGGGTCATGTTGATCTATGGATATTAAAATTAAATTAACTTACACAACTGGTATAAATATTGATAATATACTGTATATGTATCTAATAAATAAAAAAAAGAAGCAAGGCTTACATTATCCAGTCCATAACTCTGCAAATCATGAACTGAGGAGGGAAAAAAGTTTTGGCAAACATGTTATAAGTTGTTTGGTTGTGCAAAGCAACTCCTTGATTCTGATTAGTCAACAAAGTCACAATTCTGGAATGGAAGCAAAGCATAATAAAACGGTGAGAAATCAAAGGCTTTTACGTACAAAATATGAATGTATTTAGGGGACTATAAATGTATGTAAGTAAAAGATTGACTTACTTTCCACAGCATGAACTGCAGAAAGAAGAGAAAGGAGTCACGATAATGCTTTTTTCCTTTGGGAAACAAGTGTCCAAGAGGACATACCCTGTCCCATAAATCACTTAACATTTGTTTTACCCTTTCTTTTTAAGGGGGAGCATCTCTTTTTTTCTGTAGCAATGAACAGCAATTGAAAAGATCAAACTAAACTACACTGAGTGTGTTTAGTATTTCTATTAGTAAAACACATGTTAACATATTTAATACAGTATTATTGAACATTCAAAAGAAAAAAAGAAGACAACCCTATTTCCTGGGTTGATGGTTGAAAATATTCAAATACATAAATAAATACTCCTCCTACCAGTCAAAAATTAACATTTTGCACATATATTTAATAGCCAACATATCAAGGTATATACTTGAGAAACAGGTATAGCTATCAACCCAGGAAGTATTTTTCTCCCAAATGCAGCATGTTTAAAGGTTCACAATACAATAGTCTGTGGTTATTCAGACATAGAAAAGCGTTTTTTCATTTTCTACATGGCACATGTCATTTTGATTTATTCACAGTCAACAGATTTTACTTCCAACATAAATCTGCAATCAACTCACCAAGCTTCAATTTTTCAGAATTACATCATTGTTTTCAGCTATACAGATTATAGTTTTAGCTGGGCACAGCATCCAGACGGTGAAGGACAATTAATTCATTTCAGATCATTTTGAAACATGAACTACATGGCAATATTACCAATCATTTAAGGTCAATAAACCAATTCCTCTGGTGTTCCTACATATACTTGGAGCTACCTGTAGTCCCCTCCGAAAGTAAGGCCAACTCTTTCCTTTTTTCTATACATTGAAAACATTTGGGTTTGAGTTCAAAAGATAAATATGAAAAGATAGATCAGAATTTCATTTTTTTGTATATACATCTAGATGTGTTAAACAACTTAGAATATGGCACCTTTTTTTGTTTGAACCCACCCTTTTTTCAAGTGATAAAAAATACTAGAACATGACAGACAGTGTCAGTGTTAGATCGATTGTTTAAAAAATTAATAGCTCCGAATGTCTACTCTTGGTCTGAGCTCTGGGTTTCACCTGTGAAGATGGCATTTGTTGTTAAAAAGAATAAACTAACATGAGGACCAGGGGGCTGTCTATGGCAGAAAGCAAGACATTCTGAAGGTGAGAAAAGAGGGAAAATTGATCAGAGCCATTGCACAAGCATGTCCTGAAAAAGAAAGAAACCATTGGTTTACTAAAAACCAGACATCAAACAGGTAGGCCAAGGAAAACAACAGCAGTTGATGACAAAAACACTGAGAGCTGTGAAGAAGAGCCCAAAAACAACAGTCAGTGACATCACCACCAATCTCCATAGGGCATAGGTGAAGGTATCACAAGGCACCATTTGAAGAACACTGAGAGCAGAAATATAGAAACCATACCACAAGATGCAATCCCCTCAGCAGCAAGAATTGGAAAGTCAGATTTGAATTTATAAAGAAATACAGAGTTGAGTCATGAAAGTTCTGGAAACAAGATTAACCTCTACCAAAGTGATGGAAAGGCCAAAGTGTAGAAAAAGAGAAGTGTGGGTTGGGTCATCATGGAGCAAGACAATGACCCAAACCACACTGCAAAGGACTTCATCAGGGGGAAAAAAGTGAAAGGTTTAAGACTGGCCAGGTCGATCATCAGAACACCCCAAAACAAACAACACCTGAAAGAAGCTGCAGTACAAGCCAGGAAAAGCATCACAAAAGAAGAATGCAACAGTTATGCATCCATCCCTGCCACACTAGACTCACATAAGTTCGCTTACAGGACTAACAGATCCACAGTGGATGCCATATCTCTGGCACTTCACACTGTCCTGACTCACCTGGAGAGACAGGGCACATACGTGAGGATGCTATTCATGGACTACAGCTCTCCTTTCAACACATTCATCCCCAGCAAGTTCACCTCCAAACTCCACAAGCAAGGTGTCAGTTCATCGCAGTGCAACTGGATCCTGAACTTCTTGTCAGATCATCCTCAGGCAGTGAGACTGGGCCCCCACCTGTCCTCCACTATAACTCTAAGTACACCTCAACACTAAGGCACTCCTCAGTGATGCGTATTGAGCCCCATCCTCTACTCCCTGTTCACACACCACTGTGTTCCTACATTCGCCACCAGCATCATCATAACGTTTGCGGATGGCACAATCGTGATTGGGCTGATCTCCGACAGTGATGAATCAGCCTTGAATCACCCCTGGACAGGTGCCATTGTTACGAGACAATGTTATTCACAGCACCTGTCAGTGGTTTTAATGATATGGTTGTTATCGGTGTATATTCAACTTTTATTTATTTTTTATTATTTCTTATATAGCATCTAGTAAGGAAGTTGCAAACCTAGTTTCACTGTACTTGTGCAATGACAATCAAGATATTCTATATATTCTATAGTCTGATGTTCATCTTTTGATCTCAAACCCAAATGTCTTTTGTGTACAGCAAAAACAAAAGAACTCACCTTGCCGATACTTTCGGAGGGGACCATATAATTTAAGGTCGTAGTGTTGTAAGCCTGTATTGAATTCCACAGTCTGTTCAAACATTATTAACAAAAAGATAAATGCTGAAAATGAAACTAATTCCACTATACAGTGGCTCATTTCCTTTCACATTTGTTTTTTTAAGTACGAACCATCGTACAATTGTCTTCCCACCAGAAATGAACTGAATCATGGTTCACTTGGATGAGGACTGAGACCCCTGATAGGACAACAGGGTTCAGCTGTCTGTTCACACCTGTCAAAATGAGCTGAACTAAAGAAAACAGTTAGATTGGTCCATACAAAAAAATAGGTGTAAAAGTGCCCAAAGAAATAAACCGGTAGCATATGGCAGTGGGAGGGATTTACATGCACATGTATTCTGACCTCAAACAAAATAGAGTACCAGAGACAAATGTCTGGATGCTCTACAGAATCTAACTTATAACTTACTGTATTTTTGTTAGCCTAGGAATGAGGTGATGATTTCAAGCACACATCATCTGTTCTGTAGAACTATAAACTAGATTTTTTCAAAATGCCTTATTCTTTTCCTATCCTGTCTGCTAAAAATACCTACTTAAAATCTGAACAACTTGTAGTCTGAAAATCTGAGTCTGCTGCTACCAGCTGGGCCGAAATCAAAGTAAACTGGCATCAGTACTCACCATGAACATGAGACTGCTGAAAGCTCTTCCCAGGGGCAAAGTGGAAATTACCAGCCACCTAAAGCAAGAAATATATTTATTCATAACCTTAGTCTAAGGCAACCTCCAAGAAATGTGATGAATACAGCCCTAGCACAAACAGTGTGTTGCATAAGGATTCACCCCTTGCCTGGAAAGGAAATGGGATCATATGTCATGTACACAAATTGTTTTCAGTGTATGGTTGCTACCTTATTGACCTCGAGGAAGCCGTAGACCTGGCAACCTTCATTCTTTTGCTCTTGCATCTTCTGACTGAAGCCCTCTCTCTTGCACTGCTCAATGGTGTCGGGCGTCTTAAAGGCCCAGCCCCGACGACGGTATGCCTCGCGCACATCATCACACGTATTACAGCACCTAAAAAAGAAGGCCAGTAGTTTTTAGAATTCCTTTACTGTCTCATCTGTTCGTTACATTACATTATTTGTTACATTAAATAGTAAAATGTTCTCTTCCCATCATGGGGAAATAGCGAGTTTGAATACCGATAATGTCACAGCCAAGACAGTAAAGTCCAAGACAGCAAAACTGGTCTTGGGAGTGATGGCATTACTCTCTCCCCTGTCAATCACAATGACACTGGCCAATATGTGAGTTCATGTATGCAGAAGAGGGTAGTTAGGGCTTTCCTCCAGGTGTGTTCAGCTGCCCTGTGACATAGCATGACTAGCCTTGTTTGCTAATTTCCCCAAAACCCAAAAATAAATACCACTGTGACCCCTAATTGCCCCAAACCCTATCAATGAACTAGACTTAAACTTTATTTTAAAACCTTCTTGCTTTTCAACTTTCTTTCAGATCTTTTCAAGCACTGTGTATTTCTTTCAGGAAACGCAAATCTAGTCTAGTATTTAGTAATAAGCCTGCTCCTGAGCAGGTTGGATCTTACAGACAAGTCTGGCAACAAGTCTGACAACAGCTATTAAGATAAAAATATAAAATCATCAATCCAGTAAACTAAGTAATTAATGTATAAAGAACAGGCCCTAGCTCGGATAGAAAAAACTCACTTCAAAGTATCAGTCTCTGCTCCATAGCAGCTCTCACAGCGATCTGGATCCAGCTTACTAGGGTCAAAAATCTCACCCTCATCTTTGCCCAAATCTGCAGAGAAGCAGAGAGAGTATTATTCTGTTTTTAAATGAGCTGTGCTGACACTGTTGCATCCATTTCACATGCATGTGTTTGAAAATTTATGTACTTAAGTCCATTTGTCAAATGGATTATACCAACCATGTTTCTCTACTTCACTGCTGACCGGTTTGCCATCCTTGTCCAGTCTCTGCTTGAAGAGGTTATGCTCCACATCCAACTGCTGCTCTCCTGCTACATCCATGGCATCAATGCTAAGATCTGAGAGACATGAATGACAGGAACTAGAGAAACTAAGAAGTACCAGTGGATGCATAATGCATAACTACATTTCACATAACTGATATACGTCCATGGCTTCATAGTCCACTTAAAAAAAATAAAGCCATATCAAGGATGACATGGTTATCAGTGGAAGCAGGTGAAAAAACATTTACTCACAAGCACATGGCATATGAGGAAATATGATATCAATGTTAATCTTTAGCTTGTCTCCTCTTGAAGTGTCCACAAAGAGTTCAGGGTGGACCTGTAATCAAAGTTTTTGCATAAAAATCATCTTTAGGTTATATGTGGCTGTCATAACAATAGTGTATGTTAAATGTTGTTATGTGTAACCAATTACAGGCAAAAACTAGTGCTCGCTAAATAAAATCTTAGGTTGTTTTCACAGTTGGTCTATTTTGGCATCCCAAGTGGTCTCAAACTGTTACAAAATGGCACATTAGTGAACCATACACATAGGGTGTTTTCACATATAGTTCTTTTTAAATGAACCCTATTCAGTCCTGTTAAAGCGGACCTGAAAGGCATTTAGAACACAAGATGTCTGAGGACAGCCCTCAGAACTACCAGGAACCCCATGCACCCTATAGCAGCAGCCAGTCACCACTGAGAGGCTAATGACTCGTTCTGATGCAATTTATGATGGTTTATTTCACTCGAAAATGGTGAATGATACTCCAGTGCAGGTAACAAATGGTAACGGATGATTTTATAAACTCGTATCACTATAGATGCTCAAACATGCAGACAATTATTAATACACTTAAATATGTAAATGCATGCAGATACGATCAATAGACAGTGAGCGTCCCATCTACTCTACCTACCAACTACCTGGAAGCGATAAGAAAATTTCAAAATAAAAGGCACCAGACATTTTCTGCATCTACATTCCCCAACCACCGACTGTTTACTCGGCAACCACTTACCAATTTTGGTAAGAGATACCAGATTATTCGGGTACGCACACCCTGAAAGATCGTTAGCTTCTACTCCAGAGCTGTCAAGCTGCTGGTTCTCCCTCACACACATTGTCCTGGAACTGCTGTAATGCTGTAATACTGCGCCACACTCAATCAGCAATATGTTTACAATTATGCAGTCAGGACTGGAATGTGCAGTACCATGCCTGCCTATACAATAACACATATACTCTTAAAAATAAAGGTACTTTTCATTGTTGCTGGGGTGGTACCATCAAGGATACATCTTTTGTACCTTTACTATGCATCTTTTACCTGCATATGATGTACCTTTAACTAAGTTTTATGGTTGTTCTTAAGGTTCAATTTTGTACATGAAACTATTTTTAAAGGTGAAGGATATATAATAAAGATACAAAAAAAGAGCCCTTGATGTTAGCACTCCAGCAACAAGAAGTACAGTTTGGTACCTTTAGTTCTGAGAGAGTAGACTATAGGCTATAAAACTACCATCTCTACTTCTGCACGACTACAGTTTAAAATAGCTATAGTTTTATTATATAGACTTTTTGCACTATGTTTATCACCTTACTTCCAATGCTGCAGTGTGCCCTGTCCTGCACTGCAGTTAGTACTGCGTCTGCACTTCCTGTCACTTATTGCATTGCTCAGTTGGATTGCTAGGCTTTTAATGTTTTTTTTTTTGTTTGTTTTTTTGTTTTTGTTTTGTTTTTACATTTGCTTTACGATGTACTGTACTGCTAGAATGACAGCTCAGCTGAACTGACTTTAAAACGCCAAATGCACTGAGGTCATCTGCAGCTATTTCCATATTAAACATGTTAAACATATTGAGCAGGTTAAACCCCTTCACCCAGCTGAATTCTTCCTCCTCATCTCACTCACCTCCTTGGTCAGGTAATACTGCAGCTCCGACACGAACAGGATCAGCATAATCAGCCCACTGATGATCGTTACTGTCAAATAAACAGCAGAAATCAGCAGGCTTGTCACAAGCTGGCACAGTTTGTGGGCAATTTTATGCTAAACAGGTTTAACTTCTTCCAGCCTTACAATGAGAACTTGGCCCTGATCAGCGAGTTAAGGACTGCCGATGGACCACTTATTTCGAGGTTTCACATAACTACAGTTCTGAGACTTCAGTAGGGTATTGTGTACTTCTGGACTAGATGTTCTAAGAAAAAGTAAAACTAGCAGTAGACAGTAGACAGAAAGCAGTCAGGGTCCCTAGCTAGCTGCAACCTCGCGATTTTGTGCAGACTGTGCTGTCTAACACCTCGGCGCTTTCATTCAGCCATACCCACCCGTGGCTCCACCACACGTTTTGATCCTGAAATCTTCCAGAGTCTTTGGATAGGCATCAAACTGTTTAAGTTTATGAAATGCATCCATCTTCTCTTCCTACTGCAGTGGCGTTTCCGCCTTTTCTGGTCCCACTGGTTCTCTTCCGGTGTTACGCGGAATTCTGCGATCTTAGAACAGTGTGCCTGTAGATGGCACTGTTTTTTCATTAATAAAATTCATTCATTCATTTTACAGTAACTGCTTTACAACAGTGGCCTCCATCGCTGTGAGTTAGGCGGGAATGCGCGCGCTCAGGGGTGCATGGGGCGCCGCCCGCGCGCGCGCAACTTTTAGACACGCGCTTCACTTCTTTACAGTTCATTTAAGGCGTTTTCACGCGGGATCGCACGCGCTCTCTGTTTCCCCTTTCTGCCACCTCACACCTCTGCTGCTGGTTCAATGCTCATGAAAAGTCAGCTGCTAGAAGCCTCAAATAGCGCAGGGTTAAAAAAAAAAAAAAAAAAAAAAAACACCTAAGTGAAAAATTGCGAAATAAAACGCTTCCCTACTCCTGATCCCGTGAAGTACAGATGCAATTTCCTTGTAAAACATTAATAAATGACTAATAAGTGAGATACTGCAGTAACTTCATCAGTGTGTGATGGCACAGTGCTAGTCATGCTAACACCATAACAGTCAGCTATAAGACCAAATTACATGAAAGCCTGGATTGTGCGTTTATTTTTTTTATTTAATTGTTATTTATTTTAACTATTATTTAAATAGTTATTTTTTTCAGTTACTGTATAGTTCTACAATAAAGGCGTTTCAACATATGTGATGTTGCATCCTTTATATGGGGGGATAATAATAATAATAATAATAATAATAATAATAATAATAATAATAGTAGTAGTAGTAGTAGTAGTAGTAGTAGTACTATTTTAAACCATTGTTTCAGAACAATTGTATTAAGTAACTGAAAAAAAAAAACAGTTTGGAAACCTTCACCTGGAAGGTTTGGTCTGGAATGTTTGTTGCATTTGGATTGGTCTCTTGTCAGTCATTTTGTTGACACGCCCCCAGTGCCCTTTGAATTCAATTCAATTTTTTATATAGTGTTTTTAACAATGGGAATTACCACAAAACAGCCTTACAGAAATCTGGATATAAAATTTAAATTTTCCTTAATGAGCACACCAGAGGCAACGGTGGCAAGGACAAACTCCCCGAAGCGACAAGTGGAAGAAACCTTCAGGGGAACCAGACTCCAAAGGGAAGACATCCTCATCAGTGTGATTATAAACTGTGACTGTAACTATAATACTGTAAGGTCAAGCAGTGCTAAGTCTGTTAAAAGGAACTTAGTAAGAGCATCATTAGAGTTTGAACAACTGTTGAACAACTGTTCAGTGATGCAGACTTGAGTGTAAACTGGCGATCCAAGAAAGAACATCCACAGCCATCTGTAGGGTGTCTGTGTGGTACCATCCACAGTAAACCCATGGTGATCTGTAGGCTTTCCATGTGGGCAGCAAGTGATTTTCATGTGAGCAAGGCTCCAAGCAGAAGAGGGGCATCAGGATGGATCAGGCAGTTCCTGAGGGCAGAAGTAGTCGGGATCACTGGTATCTCAGGAGTAACATGTAACTCGACTCGAGAGAGGGAGAGAAGGAAGTGAGAAATAACAGAGAGTATTAGGTATGCTCTTGTTCTGTAATGGTTAAAGAAGATGTACATTGTGTGCATTGTGTAGTGACTAGCTATGACGGCATAACTGAGAGGGAGAACCAGAAGGTAACGCAGACATGAGGGTGCCCTTGGACATAAAGCAGATAGCCACTCCACCATCAAACCAGTCTTAGAGAACAGCCTCATAAATCACTATGAGGAAAAGTTGTATGTTTATAGAGTTGTAGCTTGCCTTTCCAGGTGTGCATGAAAGTGATGTCGTGACAGTCCTTGCTAATGGTAACTCTAGTCAACATGCTAACTGTAGTTAGCGTAAGTTTTGGGGCTTTGTGTACATAGGTGGAAATGAGGATAGGCTCAATGAGTTCAAATCATCCAGATCTTATTCAGCTCTTCTGATTTAACCATTAGAGACCTTTGCCTCCACAGATCTTACCTAATGCACCTTTCAGTCATGCTTTCTTGTGTAAAGTAACTTTTGAAAATGGGACTGAAATCGAACTTTAAACTAGTTATTACAGATTAACATAAGTGTAAAATTCAGTTTTAGATTTTATCACAAAAAAATCTGAATAATATTCAAATGCAGATTTTTGGATTCAAAACTCATATTTCTAATGGCATGAATCCCCCCCCCCCCCCGCCCGCCCCCCGGTCCGCAACTGACGTCAAAAATATAACGCAATCCGGCCCGCAAAATTATTATTATTATTATTTGTAGTTGTTTCATAGCAATTTAAACTACAGATTCAATATGTACTAGAAACAAAAACACAGTTATAAAAAGAATAAATAAATAAAACAGTGATGGCGTAAGAAACCCGCGCTTGCCGGCAGACTTGATCAGAAATTAGCTGGTTTCGGGGCTTTAGCAGTTTATTTCTTGTTTGACTGTGAACGAAAATATGTCTTATTCCAAACCGAAAAGGAAAGTGGATGATGAACACAGACAGTTTCAGGAAAGATGGACACTG
>CM074975.1:4849758-4885301 GCA_037576825.1 Pangasius krempfi | reverse complement strand
GGGCTAAGCACCATGCCCTGGCCAACCTTTGAAGCCAATGTGATACACTATGTTGAGCTGCATCAGAAGAGAGAAAGAGCAGCCAAAAAGGCCGCAGAAGATTTACTGACACAGCTTCACAAGGCTCAACCAAGAGAACTGGCACGCAATAAGCAGGAAAATCAAGAGAAAAAAAGGGAAGAAAAAAGCACGGTAAAACAGGAGGCAGTGATGGTGGCAGCCAATGACGCAACCACAACCACAGCCACCGCCAATAATGATGACACAGCCGCAGATGTCCATGCCCATGGCACACCAGGTGCAAGGTCCACAGATGAACTATCCCATGACCCAATGGTACCCACCTCAGAATAGAGGGTGGGGACGAGGAAGAGGAAGAGGAGGAATGTTTATTATTATCATATATTTATCATAATATTTATTATTGTGTCGATGTCCCAATATTTATGGACCTGACTGTATTTCTTATATCTTAGCAATGTTTCTGAAGTGGGGGAGGGGAGGGAGGAAGTGGCCTTACAACAGAGCCTTGTGGAACACCAAGTAACGATCAGTCAGAGAAGATCTGAACCAGAAAAGATCTGTTCCCCTGACCCCAATAAATTTTTGTGTCTATCTAGAAGAATATGATAATGAAAATAAGTTCGTAGTCATTGCTGCTACATATACTGTTGCTAGTACAGTAGCGATGTTAACTAGAACTTAACTAATTAACTAAGAATAACTAATTAGGCTGAAGTTTAATTTGACACCATTTCCATTCTATTTTGCGTGAGCTATTTTGAAATTCAAGTATAATTATTATACTATGGTGCTAGCTTTCCCCCAATTGTTTCTTTTTAAATGTGGATTTGTTTAGAGTAGAGTGACTAAGATGCAGTTCAACTGAAATGAGTTGGTGATCTAAGATAATATCAGTCTAGATTACATCTACAAATATTATATCTAATTATTTTTTATATAATAAATTCTTAAGGCAATTTCTATATTTTATTCATCTCAATCTTTAAATTGTTATATTTTCAGAAAGTTTTGCTTCTGTCTGGAAATAAACACTTGAAAAAAGCTACATTTGGCAATATATTAAGGCTATTGTAACCCTGAAATTAATTTAATAAAGTAATTTAATAAAGTCAAATAGGTGTAATAATCTAGAGTACCCCCCTTCATAATTCATAGTTTTTGCAAAGAAGAAAAATAAAGAAAGGATTGTTACAAAAAGAATAAAGAGTAAGAAAAGCCAGGTGGAAAATATGTTGTGGGGCATTTAGCTGTGGATGTACTGGTATTTAGCAAGCACTGCAGCAATAATAATAATAATTTTGAGGAATAATCAGGCCTGAATTGGCCATTTGGAGATTTGGGAACAATCTTGGCCTGTTTTATGACTAGTTTGGTCTGCTTGCTTTTTTGGCTGGCAAATACTACAGTAATTGTCTTTAATCTATATAGTCAAATGTGATTGGTTAATAAATCATGAACCCGTTACTCTTGCAACACTGTTGGTCATCATTCGCCTCATCTCTGTCTGGCTTCTGTAAATAAAAGCGATCTGGAATAGAAAGCAACATAGACGCACTTAAGAACGGACAAGATGTGGTCAGATATTATATTCTGCTGTTGTGATGTGTTGAGTCCAGAATGCTTTGTGAATGAGGCACTAGATTTTTTCTGTAAAGCTGCTTTGTGACAATGTCCATTGTTAAAAGCGCTATACAAATAAAACTGAATTGAATTGAACTAGAGGCATAAGATCTGCAATCCTGGACTGTGCTTAGAAACAAACAAACCAAAAAAAAAAAAAAAAAAAAAAAACCTGGTTAACATGGTAAATGGCCTACTATTGGCCTGCGATCAGGCTTGCGACTCCTTGTTTGTGTTGCTTGACCTTCATGCAGCTTTTGATACCATAAATCATAATGTCCATAATAATAGACTAGAAAATGTTGTTGGATTTAAGGGAATTGCTCTTTCCTAGCTCAGGTGTTTTACTGATACTTATCCGTTAGTAAATGTTGGTGTAAATGGTGACTTCTTTATCCATACAAAAGGTTTGGTGTTACACAAGCTTCTGTTCTAGGCCCTTTGCTATGCCATGGTACACTTCCTCATGGTATTAGCTTCCTCTGTTACGCCAATTACACACAGCTATCTGTTTCAGTAAAGCCAGATGACAGACACCCACTCAATAATGTTGAGGCATGTGACTCCTGAGTGGTGTAGCGTTCGCCCTATTATCCGGGATTTTGAGTTCAAATCCCGACGATGCCACAGCCATGGCTGAGAGCCCAAGAGAGCAAATTTGGCCATGTTCTCTGTGTGGGAGGGATGGCATGCTCTCTCTCCCGTCAATCACAGCAACACTACCAACCAACAGTCCCACCAAAACCGTTACAGTAGAGTTAGCGACATCAGCAGCAGACATGCCAAACGGTCTATTTTGCATGAATATAGCTTCTGACTTAAAAAAAAAAAAAAAAAAAAAGAGAGAGAAAGAAAGAGAAAGCTTGTCAGATAAAATGAAAAGGCAGAAGGGAAGCCAGTTTCACTGGATGCACCTTTAACAGGAATGCAGCAGTAGCTAGACAACAGTATGGCTTTCTCTGGGATTTATTTCTGTTCACGTTGAAAAAATAAACAAATTATTTGGCGATATTGTGTCTGAAATGTCAGTTACTCAGTTTCATTTCTTATTTATTAAACTGCTGTATAAAAGCAATATCGAACTGGGAGCCAGTTAAACTTAAACCTATGTGTTGGCAGTGCTGCTCTCATTAGGTACATGCTGTCCGCTGTTGGCCATGAACGAGACATGAAGTGGCATTGACAAAATGAATCATAATTTATTATCAGGAGAATACACGTGATAAACTTAAACCATGTTCTCTCAGCCGACTCTCAAACCGGGAATGACGGGCTTCTGTGTCTGCTCCTGCAGAGGAGAAAGAAATAGAGAGAAAAACTAAAGACAGATGAAACGGTGATGGACAAACAGGCTACTACACTTCACCTTCCGGTACTGTTTCTAGCCCAGACACTCACATTAGGTCGTCTTGACTTTATTGACCTTCACGTTAGCTTCTGCGTTTTTGATGGCTTCTGTTCGGAGCTGAGGTTTCAGCGCTGACCGCACCACCCTGGCGCAGATCGCCGAGTACTTAATGTAGCTGGAATGGTACCAAGAAATCAATACCAATACTAAGCTACATACAACGGAAAATATATGAACCGTGTACAGAATACATATATACTTTGTACTAGGCAAAGAAACACAGCAAACTTGCTAACTAGCTAGTTCGGTTAGCCACACATACCTTCAGTCCTAAGTACAAAGTAAAGTAGCATTTCATAATCAAACATGAATCTACATACATAAAATATATATACTATTGGTAATGTTGCCTGTTACGCACCTGAATCCAGCCTGCCGCCAGTATGAAACCATCTCTGTCCGTGTGGGAGATCAGGTGAAACCTGCCAACGACGATATTTACCAAGGACAAGGCCTACAGGAACCGGAAGTAATGTACTCTTCTTTGCCGCTACTGTGGCGAGGGTGTGTTTCTTCTTCTTCTCTGGTGCCTCTTTGACGGTTAACGAACCGACTTGTGGGCTCATTTCCGACTCAACTGGCCTGGAGTCACTGTGACGCAAATTCCTCTTAATTTGCCCCATACAATGCTCCCTCGTATTTATTTCTTTTTTCCACTCGCGAAAGTACCAAATAAACCATTTTTTAAATTTTGTTCTACTTCGTGCAACAGTATTTTTACTTCACAGCGATGTGAATGCATGTAAGACGCCACACCTGGCTCCAGTTTCACTGGAATAGAGATCAGTTAAAAACGTGCACTGGGCAAACAAAATCTTCAAGCAAGGTAGATGCCTTTTATACGATTTTACTGTATATTTCATGTGTGTCACCTGTCTGCACCTTGTGCGCAGTAGATTATTGTGAAATAACTGACAGTAAGTGGGATGGAAAATCCTCATTATCAGTTTACCCTCTATTACACTCTTCTACCACTAGGGGTTCCTGCATAGACATGCTCAGGAGTGTCTCCCTCAAGCACAGGAAAAACGTAAGATAAATCACATTTTATGCATAGAAACATGGTTTATGCGCAAAAAATGTGTTTGCACGAGGACACAGGAAGCACCCATGACTCAGGATTCCTTTAACAAATGCAGCTACAACTGCTAAAATAATAATAATAATAATAATAATAATAATAATAATAATAATAATATTGCAGCCATTTTGTCTGCTGGTAGATGTACCATAGGATGGGTGTTGTGCACCATGAAGTGATCTCCATAAAGCTCTTTTGTTTTTACATCAAAGTACATCAGCAGCTCTTTGCTCAAGCTGTTGTGGTCCACTTGTGTAGGACAAAGAAGGTGACCTATGGCAACACTGAATGCTGTTTAATGGTCATATAACTGGTTGGTCAGGATTCCCTTCAGCACAGTCCTGCCAGTGTAAACCACAAACTAGCACAGGTCAGTAGCCTTTCACTTGGCAGTGTCCCCCATAAACGTACAACTTTTAGAAAAGAACAACCTTGTGTGTTGTGTGTTTTATTTTTTAATCAGGCAGGTCTGAATCATATAGTCAGTTGGAAATTGCTTTGTTCACTGGAAGCCTCAAAAATGGAGATAAGAAACTGGCCCCTTGTGTCTTTCCATTTCTCTAAATATATTTCAGTGGTGCATAAAGTTAGGTTACCCACTTCTAGGTAAATCCTTTGCCCATGTGTCCTTCTGTGTGCATTTATCACAACCATAGTACTTGTTTACTTGGGCTGCAACAGTGCACAAAATTCAGGGATCGATACATACCTCGCTTTCTTGGTCACAGTTCGGTATGATTTTGGTACAAGAAAGACTCTTGCTTATGATGGCACTATGCATATTTTTCCAACTAAATTACAATACAAAATTACAGTATATTATATGCACATTGCATAAAAAATTCTTTTAAAGGCTATTAAGGCTGCATAATTATAATAAATCTAAGACATGAGCAGTGCAGATTTTAATTTCTATTGGAATGTGGCTTAAGCACATTGAGCAGATCTGGGACTGAGAATGTTCTCTTATCTGGACTAAAATATTTTGAACTTGACAGTCTTTTGAATATTGCAAAAATTAATTAAAGTGCTTTTTTTCAGTTACAAGTCGTATTGTCATTTTTTTTCAGTTACAAACCCTATTTTTAAAGTTTCCAATAATCTATTTAGTGCCAATTCTCAGGTTTCAAACAATAAAAGTTTTATTTTCAGTAAGCAAAAATACATTTTCAGGTTTACGATTTTAAACTTTCAGATTTTTTCTGAGACAAACATTTTGCCTCATTTTGACCTGAAGATGTGGATATGGAAAGCGGATGTGGCAACTGTGAATGGTCATTAGTAAGATAATACACAGTGTTGCCATGTCCGCTTATTATAAGTGACTGTGGGCTTGTTTTATGTATATATATATAAACACAATATACGTATATATATAAACATATACACACACATATATAAACACAATATATGTATATATATAAACATATACACACACACACACACACATATATATATATATATATATATAAACATATATATGCAGCTGCCCATATATATATGGGCAACTGCATGTTGCCATTGTTTTGGGCTTATTTCTAGAATACAGTCACGCATAAGGGCTTATTAGTGCTTGGCGTCCACCGTACAGTGAAGTGTGAGTGCTTCATCCTTATTTAGAGTGATGATGATGTCTGGTAAGCACTTAGTCTGCTGATAGATTATTATTTTTTAAATCTCCTATCATTTAGTTTGGCAGGTGTTCATCTGAGAAGGATTTCCTCAACACATTTGGCTGGTTTGGAATTACCAGGTGTCAGTGTTAGAGGAGAGACACTGATGGGTGGCAGGTGAACGGAACAAAGCAGTGTTTCCTCTACATACATTCAGTTGAAGCGAGTGGGACCCCTCCACATACACAGTGACATCTCTGTATATCAGTCCAACAAAAGCTATTCCTGAGTGTGTGCGCCCAAGGGAGAAGCAAGATGCCTCAAAAGGTAGAATAACCTGCCTCTCCTAGCAGAATATCCATGGCAAAGTGCGATACAAGCCAAGCTAACTGGCTACTAGTTAACCCCATAGATATCTATCATTAGATACCACATCTGACTGCTCCAGACACGTCAACGCGTCTGCCATCAACATTTCAGACCATATTCCTCCACCGACGCGCTTAAAAAGGGTCTGGACACACACACAAACACAAAAACACCCCTGCTGAAGACATTCTCAGGGAAGCGCTGCACAGGTAGTAGAGTGCAGTTTAATGCTGCAGCTCCTGCTGTGAATTTGTTTTCCGCATGTTAGGTGTGTAAGTCATTGGCGTTGTCCTTCCGGAAGTGAATATAAGGTGCCTGTGTGCCACCAGTGTATTGCGTCGTTGTTTGGTTGACCGCTGCTTCCGGTGCCATGTTTTCTGGAGTATGTGCTTTTGGGTATAGGCATTTATAGATTATTTTATTGCTGCAGTGGTGCGCGTACTTTGCGTGCTGAGTCGCGACTAGTTGCCCTCTCCGGTGTGGCGTTTACTCGCTTCAACATGTGATATTAGTACATACAGTGTTAGTACATATGATACTGAGCGTCTTTGGCTGCTGCTTCCTTTCAGTTATGTCTTTACGGTGTTTTTTAGCTTTTTCAGTTTACTTATTGGGCTGTTGAGTTCTGGGATTTGTGTATTTCACCCGTTTTCCTGCTGAGTTATAAGCATGGCTACTGATGAATGGCGTGGGCCCAGTGTGTTTGGTATGTAGAACTTTCGTTACCATGGCGACCTGATGTTTTGTATTTTATCTAGTTTTAAAAGGTTTATTGTTGCTTCAATAAAGATGTATTTTGTTACTTTGTCCACGTCTCATGGTCCCTTTTTGAGAACCTTCTTTACATAACAGCGTTGATGGAAGTGTTTTATCTTTCCCTTTATTCCAATCCTCTCCCACCACACAGAGCATAACCCCCATCTAATTTCCTGGATTTCACAAGTGGCAAAAAAAAAGCCTTTTAAAGAAATCACTCGCCCATAAATGGAAATTCTTTCATCATTTATTTTCCATAATGTCACGCCAAAAATGTATTTATTTTATTTATTCCATGGAACACAAAAGGGGACTTCTGAAATCTTCACAGATTTTCTTTGCACACATAGTGATTGTGAATAGTGATCCAGTTCTGCGAAGATCGAAAGCTCTTAAAACCAGAGTAGAAGTAAGTTATAACAATTTCAGTTGATTAGTAAATTGCTTCAAGACCTGCAGTAAGTGTGTCAGGTAAGGGAAACCTCCAGTCAAAGCTGTTGCTAAACGCTGGTTTTATATTTTTGGGTTTTTATATCTTAGCCATTACTTTTAATATCTAAATAGCAGCCGGGTGAAAGCCGTATTTAAATGTTTCCAAAAAGCAGCTACTTCTTTAACTCCATTAGATACTGCTGCAGCTGCTCACCAAGGATTCAAATTGTGTTCAATTTTAATTCACCCGAATTAAAATTGTGACCAGTTCGTCCCACAAGCCTGAGAAAATATTACATTACCCTTATCAGGCAATAGAGGGCGCTCATGTACAGTGTATTTGGTGCTTCCTTACCACTTGGGAGCACGTGCACAAAAACGCACATTTTTGGCCCCTAGAGAATGAATGGGGAATAAAACACAGGTGTCACAGTTAGGATGACATACAGCTGACATGCTTGTATCACATATCCTCTTGTACGTCTTAGGGAGTAGACCTGTATACACATCTATATAGACCATATACACGTTGTGTTTCAGAATGTCTGGAAAATGGCATTATTCAGGCTTAATAAAACAATAATCTCCCACACCATCAGTGACACAGACATGAATGACGTTTCCAAGTGTTTGGCCTGGTCCAGAGAATCAGGAAATCCCATTTGGGAATTGATTCCACACACATATCGTGTGGAATTTCCTGTTGGGATTTGCAATGCACGATAATGTAAAATGAGTCTAGAGGAGCAAACAGGCAAACAGAGACACTGTTTAGATTTACTATCTCCATGGGAAATCTTTGGCACCTAACTAGTCCCACACCATTTGACTCTCAGACACGGATCATACCTCAAATCGCTCGGAATTCTTGGGAGGTGTGTGCGATTACTTTTCACACGTACGTGTGAAATTTGAGTCTAATCCCCAAACAACTGCAGTCATGTCATACATCTGAATGATTGGCTCAGTGAGGAGAATTGTATTATAGGACATGACAATACCCTTGACTCAATGTGCAGTATTGCATTATGGGTGTTTTTAGTGACGTCACATGCATGTTAACACCCAAAAAAAGTGGAATCACAAAACTACCACAACATAGACATATGACATATCAAAACGCTCAGCTGACTGAGGAGAATTGAGTTACAAGTTTTCTGGTGACGTCACGTGTATGTGATGTGCACATTAACCTCCAAAATAAGTAGAATCACAAAACTACTGCAACATAGACATGTGACATCAAAATGCTTGGCTGACTGAGGAGAATTGCATTATGGGTATTTTAGTGATGCCACGTGCACGTCTAAGTGGAATCACAAAACTACTGCACCAGAGACATATGACATATCAAAACACTTACACGTCATGTGCACATTAACCACCAAAATAAGTGGAATCACAAAATGACATAGACATATGACATATCAAAATGCTTACTCATTGAGGAGAATTGCATTATGGGTTAAAATTAGTGGTCATGTGATACATCAAAATGTTTGGCTGACTGAGGAGAATTGCATATGGGTATTCTAGTGATTATGGACTGCCATAAAGCCTATTATATTAAAACCTCAAGTTAAATACAATCATTATGGTTGTATTAGTTATGTTTCAACAAACGTGTACACACATGTAGCTCCCCCTACTGACTGGCATGTGCAGTTGCATGTCAGTGTCGAATTTTGCCCGGGCAAGCACCACTCACATTTTCTTTAGAAAAAGCCATTGGAATGGCGTTATGCTTATTTTAGTGACATCACATGCACGTTATCCCCCAAAATAAGTGGAATCACAAAACTACTGCAACATAGACATATGACATATCAAAACGCTCAGCTGACTGAAAAAAATTGCGTTATGAGTATTTTTTAGTGACATCACGTTCATGTTAACCCCCAAAATAGGCGGAATCACAAAATTACATAGACATATGACATATCAGAATGCTTGTCCCACTGGGGAGAATTGCATTTTGGGTATTTTAGTGACGTCACATGCATGTGACATGCACGTTAACCCCCAAAATAAGTGGAATCAGAAAACTACTGGTACATACACGTGATACATCAAAACTCTCGACTGACTGAGGAAAATTGCATTATGGGTATTTTAATGAAGTCACGTGCAAACAAACGGACTGTCATAATGTCTACTATATTAAAAAAATCGAGATAAATACAATAATTATGGCTACCCATATAGGTCAAATTAGTTGTGCTTCAGCAAATGCGTACACACATGTAGCTCCCCCTACTGACTGACATGTGCAGGTGCATGTTGGTGTTGAATTTCGCACGGGCAAGCACCACTCACATTTTGTTCAGAATATGTAAATTCTAGTGATTAGTGGTGCTTGCTATGCAATACAGGCATCACTTTTATAATTGTCCATACTTATTTCTTATTATTTTTATTCTTCTGGACACTTTTTCAGCACGTATTAACATAACAACTACCTAGCAACACCCTAGCAACCAACTTGAATATGAAATGTCTTAACATTTTAATGGTTTAACCTAGCCTTAGCCTTTCAGCTTTTACATGTTTAACTGTTCATAGCAACCAACTGGTTAGCATTGCAACCACCTAGCAACACCTTAGCATCCACATGGAATATCATAGCTGTGTTTTAGCATTTTAAATGTTTTTAAGATTTCTGTTAAGTTGAGAAAAATGTTTCTCAGGAATCATAAGTGCACTTGAGCTCATGACAAACTAATCACTCAAAAAAACATGGCCAGTCAGATTTCAGTGGGCATGTGATATTGTTAGCAGTGAGCAATCATCATGAAACTTGATGATTGATAATTTGACTGATATGTAAACCACACCTTTGCAAATTATTGCCAAGAAGGAAAGGACCTTACCTTCAGTTGTGGTTTCAAATTACTACAAGTGTTGGCTCTTTTAAAACATGCTGATATTTGTAAAAAAATATGGCTGGCTTTTGCCAATCAGTCATCTTGAGGCAGAGCTTAATTTACTCATACAACTATAACACATGATGGATTCACACCAAACTTGAAAGACAGGACTAGATTCTCAGGCTGTTTGCTAAGCTTTGGGTATTGGCACCCCAAGGGAGTGGGGTCAAGTTCAAATACCTGTATCTCAGGAGCCATAAGTCACTTACAACATTTGCATTCTTAACTGTTAAATGACTTAACATTTCAAAATAAATGAAAATGAAACATTGTAATGCTGTTGAACTCTTTTTTTATGTTTAAGGACCAAGATCATTAATATAATCACCATGATAGAGTGGCCTATTGAAACACAGGTCTGAGACCATTTTTTAAATTGTCACTTTCCTTTTATAAGCCGTTTGCTGCTGGCTATCATACAGTCCCCTCTGAAATTATTGAAACAGCAAGGCCAATTCTTTTGTTTTTGCTACACACTGAAGACATTTGGGTTTGAGATCAAAAGATGAATATGAGGCAATATATCAGAATTTCAGCTTTCACTGCCTGATATTTACATCTAGATGTGTTAAACAACTTAGGACATGGCACCTTTTGTTTTAACCCACACATGTTTCAAGTGATCAGAAATATTGGAACATGCAATTGACAGGTGTTTCTTGTTGCCCAGGTGTGCCCTGTGTTAATAGCTCTTGGTTTGAGCTCTGGATTTCACTTGTAAAGAGTGCATTTGTTGTTAAAAAGGACAAACCAACAAGAAGACCAGAGAGCTGTCTATGGGAGAAAAGCAAGCCATTTTGAAGCTGAGAAAAGAGGGAAAATCAATTAGAGCCATTTCACAAGCATTGGCTACAACCAATAGAACAATTTGGAATGTCCTGTAAAAGAAAGAAACCACTGGTGTGCTAACAACCAGATATCAATCAGGTATCCCAAGGTAAACAACAGCAGTTGATGACAGAATCATTGTGAGAGCTATGAAGAAAAACCCCAAAACAACATTCAGTGTCATCACAAACAACACACAAGGTAGGGGTGAAGGTATCACAATCCACTGTTCAAAGAAGACTTCGACAGCAGAAATATAGAGGCCACACCACAAGATGCAAACAAGGAGCAGAAGGCCATATATCTGGAACCAATATTAACCTCTACCAAAGTAATGGAAAGTGTGGAGAAAGAAAGGATCTGAAAGGGAGAAAGGATCTGCTCATGATCCAAAATATATGAGCTCATTGGTTAAGCACAGTGGGGGTAGTGTCATGGCTTGGGCTTGCATGGCTGCTTCTGGAATGGGCTCATTAATCTTTATTGATGATGTAACTCTGATGATAGCAGCAGAATAAATTCAGAAGTCTACAGAAACATCCTGCCTGCCAATTTGCAGAGAAATGCATCCAATCTAATTGAGAGGAACTTCATCATACAGCAAGACAATGACCCAAATCACACTGCCAATGCAACAAAAAACTTAATCTAGAGAAAAAAGTGGAAGGTTTTATACTGGCCAAGGCAATCACCAGACCTTAGAGCATGCATTTGACCTCCAGTAGAGGAAACTGAAGGGAGAACCCCCCCCCAAAAAACAAAAAACAAAAACAAACAACAACTGAAAGAAGCCTGGTAAAGCATCACAAAAGAAGATTGCAACAGTTTGGTGATGTATATGCAACCAAATATTAAGTGTTATTTAAGACTATCTGTTCCAATACTTCTACTCACCTAAAAATTAGGTGGTCTGCCAATAAACATTCAGATTTTTAAAGATATTTTAAGTTATTTAGATTTAGATATAAATATCAGGAAATATCAGTAAATAGCTATAGCTGTTTATTTATGTGGTAATGACATTATTAGCACATGCAGTATGTTATAGTATACAGTAAGAACGTATTTCATAAGGAACTGCATGTGTGGT
The DNA here is from genome assembly GCA_037576825.1 of Pangasius krempfi. NCBI lineage: Eukaryota > Metazoa > Chordata > Actinopteri > Siluriformes > Pangasiidae > Pangasius > Pangasius krempfi. Next base: position 4,873,153 of record CM074975.1, on the reverse strand, counting down.
GCAGAATTTGGTGTGTATATCCCAATAGTGTGATGTGATTATTAAATAAGTTCTTAGTATGAATCAAGTACATGACAATGACAATAAATGACAAGATGCATGACAATATATTCTGCTTAAAATTCTATTTAATTAAATATTATTAGGTATTTTAAATTAGATAAAGTTCAAATTTAAATGAAAACAGACCACAGAACAAGCATATACTTGGGCCTTGTAGTAATTTTTAACTATGTGTGGAAAAAAAAAAAAAAACTATTAGCACAGCCCGTTCTACTGGAGAATTATATTACATGTAGCCACACAGCCTGTGTGTAATTTTCCTGTGAATCAAAAAGAAACAGCATAAAATTTGAAGAAAGTGGTCTACTAGATTCTCTCTCTGTTTTATCATCAAACAATTCTTCAATGATTCTCCACATGTAGCCTCAATTTTTCTTGCTAATTTAGGTTTTACTACCTTAAACACTTTATGACCAGGAAGTCTCACACTGCAGTAAGAGGCAAGACATGGTGATGTCACAAAAATCCATCAACTGCCTGCTGCAGGAAGGGAGCACCCATGGCAGATGACCAAATTCACTATACCCCCAGCAGCCCACCAACCCAAAGCTCACCTCTCATTAATCAGCAGTACATCACTGTATTATCTTTACAAGTAGGAACAATCAGTCAAAGTCATTCAATATACATTTTAATAACAGTAATAAATCCAACAAGGTAATGAAAACATACAAATATGTTTTCATCCTGTACAAATCAGTCTGCATTGTTGCAGACACTAAGTTGGTTCAGGAGTGTCCTTCACCAGACAAAACAAAACAAAACAAAAAAACAGTCATCAAGCTGTTACAAACAAGCTCTTCACCATGTGCATGTACTGGTGAAGTACTGCTGTGTAAAAAAAAGAAAATGGGGATATATTTAAATCTGAGATATTCCATTTGGTTTCTGCTTTTCAACAATATTTTAATCAATACATATACAAAGATATACAACACATTTTATGGTTCTATAGATGGAAAACAATTTTACATGGTGAAATAATTTTCAACCACACAAATCAGGGTCAAAATAACTGAAAGGGTTCAAAAACATTTCTAGAATAGGAGTCATTTAACAAAAACCTTTAATTTTTGTTAAAAGGACACTGAAAGGCATGTCAAGGTAATGCAAGATGGGGAGGCTGTAAATGAGAAAGAAGACAGCTGCATTTACCAGCAAAAATGAGTAGCTTTGCACATAAACACTAATGTCAATAAATGTAAATGCCATATAAGTGTCATAAATTGCTGCTTATAAATTTACTTTTAAACAAGAGAAAACCTAAGGAAAAAAAATAACCAATGTACCAGGATGAACCCAGAAGCATAACCAACACTGCAAAAATAAAATGATATTAAATTAATCTGTATCCCTAACCCCATTTGCAAAACACTTTCTTACTTAAAAAGCAGACACATCATTCCTTGGGAAACTTTCTCAAAATAAATCATGAAATCATTAGTAGCGTTGAATATCAGAGTCATTCAGATACATGCTTACACAAACATATCAGAAAAGTGTTATTCACATTACATGTTTCAAAAGTTGTTTACAAAGAGGGCACTTCAAGAAAATTTTTCAAAACCAGCACATTAATATGCTTGATGAGCTTTGGTCATGGTTATGACTATTCCACTCAAGAACTCTTCTACTTTATGCTCAATACAGCAGGGTACAAAGAATTTTCATAAAGAAATTAGTGTTTGTATAACCGGATGTTAATAGTTGGGGAAGAATAAACAGATAAATCATAAACCTTTAAAGTGAATGTAAATGTTTTGTGGACATAAGTATAATCTGTTTCCTTTCCCATTTAAAATAATACACATAATGTATACAGGGTTCTTTGCCATGGGAGTGTTTGAGAACAAAATGTGGATAAATACTTCACATAATAGAGGGTCGTCCATAAAACATACTTTTTTCTAGGTCCACCAATGAGGAGGAGCATTGAGAGATATGCAGCTTAATATTTATCATGCTTGATGACATAACTTGTGCTGAAATTCTAAAAGTGTGGCAGGATGTATTTTGAGTAGGAGCATTTGTTACATTCAGTTGCAGTGTTTTTTATCAGTCCAAAAGACTTTGCACTAAACCATCAAATCTGTCTGGTTTGACCAGCTGCAACTGTTTACGTGTGGTGTGGGGGTATGTTTTTGTGACCAACAGCAGGGATTAATTGGCTGCCCAAGCCTCCAGGTCCTTCATGTCATCATCATCCTCCTCTTCTTTTTTCTTTGCTGCTATAAGAATGCAGATAAAACATGCATTAGCTTTGTAGAATCTACAGAGTAATTAGGTGAGTAGAACTAGGTTGTGAAGCTGTGTAAGTGTTAGTGTATGACATTTGTAGTGTATGTAGTAAGTAGTAGCAATTATGTCTAACTAAATGCAACAAAAGTTCATATATAACAATAGATATATACAAACATAGATAATACAAGAAGTGGTAACTAATGTGTCAAATCATGATTATTTAACTTTACATACAGCTATTACTCAGACACAGTAACTGTGCATAATTGTGATTTGCTATTCACTGTTTAGTTTTCCCTCTCTAAAATCAGCAACTTGGTTATCACCTGCTTGGTAATAACCCAGTGTAAACAACCTATTTTCCCTTTCCTGTTTAGTGTGGGTGATTACAGAAAAGGCACTTATACAGTGAGTGCTTAAACACCCAATATAATAAGATAGGCATACTGAAATCACACTGTCTGCTTTTTGGATGCAAGAGGTAGCGTGGCATACATCAAGACAAGGCTGTCTGTTAAGCTGGTCCCTTGCAAGCTGTTGTCGGATGTGAAGCTAGGCAATTTGGATATTCCTCTATGCAATACTGTTTATGGCTGCTTCCACACTAGATATTTTTGGAGTGCAAAAGCACTGGCTGGGCATCTTTTGTGCTAATATGAAAAAAGTGACTCATGTGACAGACCCATCAATGTCACCACGTCCTAGCTAGTACCAGATAATCAGCAGGAAATAATAATAATAATAATAATAATAATTTTTTAACATTTAGTCAACTATTAATTCAAATATTTAGTCAACTAGACAGCATTTAGACCACATTTAGGACAGCCAGGTTTAAAGCGGGACTGGTCCATGAATATCAGATTTCAGTGAATGTCCCACAACTAACAAATCTCTTATGTCTAGTTACATTGGAATGCTGGAATACCGACACAGAAATATCTCTGATTAAACATATCAGATTGCTCCTTATAGTCACTGACTAACAAGCCTAATATTTTCTGCCAGCACACTTTTCCTGTTCGCTGTTCTCAGTTGCCCCCTAAACAGTGACCTGATTGGGTGCTTCAATCCTCTACAAATATTCAATATTTTAAAGTATCAGTACAATCACTAAGGAGTGCAGTTTATGAACAATTTCTGAGCAAATGCCATAATGACAATCGCTATTAGCAAACGGTAATGCCCACCAGACTAATCTAATCAAGTATTGGTCTCATTCATGTAGCATCCAATGAAATTTAAGGTGAAGTCCAAAAATACGGCATGAAATGTAAAGTGGATTTTAAAAAGGGGAAAACAGGAATGGGAAAATGGTCTGGTAATTACAGTCAGGTGCAACATACACTTTTTTCCCTATATAAGGATTACACTGTAAGCCTTCTAATGATAGCGAAGTTTAAGATTTATGCCTATCTGACACATAAACAGTTACCTCTGCTGCTCAATTAACTCTACTATATGTAGTACATTATGGGTTAACTATCTATATAATATTAGAGAATTCAAAACCCCCTCGCAAATCATTACAGATTAAAATGTGGCTCATCACCTGTTTTGATCTGAACATCTGAAAACAGCTGGGATGCGCATAGTGTGGCTCCAGGTGAGATATGTGACAGAATCCCACATTTGACAAGAATAACTGTGTATATAGTACAATAAATTCCATGACTTAGGTCGTGATTCCTTTGGCTTTTGAACTTCTACTGTTGTACTTTTGTTCTCCATAGTTTGATGGCTCTTTCTAGCCAAGTTCTGCTAGCTCTTGAGACTCACAGTACTCTTAAGTGTAGTATCACTCTAGTGGTTTCGGTTTTACAAACTCTGCAAAAAGCACTGGCTTGGTCTGAGATCTATATTGTGAAACAGACTGTCAACAGACTGATGACTTTGAACATCAGAACGAACCCTGAGTAATAATTACCTGGTCTAGAAGGTAGGGATGTGGAGGGTACATTTGGCAGCAGTACATTCTCTGTGCCTCCAATCTCTAGCAGGTTCTTATCTAGCTCTTCCTGCTCCAACTCCTCCAATTCAGCCAGCAACTCATCCTGGACCAATAACGTGGACATAAATTTAGCACTGAAAACAATAAATACTCGAACAAAGCTCCAATATGATGCACAACATCTGCTTTTAGAGAACAGCACAATATATCCAATTTTTGTCTTGTTGTTACCTCATCAAACTCCTCGCCAAACCCAACAGGCTTTGAAATTGCATCTGAGATTTCTTGTGCCAACTCCTGCTGCTCTGTGATATCCTGCATGAGTTCGTCAACTTTGTCTATGTCCCTAAGGGAAAAGAAACAGACCACAGTTTTCAGTTACAGGCATCATTTTAATTACATTTTTCTACAGGGCTTCTGTTCCAATTATGGATTACATACACTATTTGGCCAAAGGTTTGTGGACACCTGACCATAACACTCATATGTTGTGGAGGCGAGGGCATGGTTGAGCGCCAGTTTGTGAATGGAGGGTGGAGTCGGAAGAGTGAGTGATAAAAGTGAGGCTGCACCTGTAGGGGGTATTCCTAATGAATGTTCTGCGTTTCAGTGAGCGGTGGCGGGAAGATAATGGGGGAGAGATAAGAGCCCCAGGAAGAGAGAGAGCTGAGCCGCACAGAACTCTATGTGTATATATTTATGTTGGTGTGAGCCTTAGAGTGATACTGTGATTCTAAAAGCGCTGACAAGCGATACTTGAAGGGAGAAGCCCAAAGTAAAAGAGCATCTTCTGAATCGTCATAATCCTGCCTACTATTTACTATTTCTTCATTTCCTGTTGTACGTGAGGGAGTGTCACATATGTGCTTTTTGAATATCTCATTGCAGATTTAGTCCCCTATTTGCTGTTAGAATAACCTCCACTCTTCTGGGAAGGTTTTCCACTAGATTTTGGAATGTGGCTGTGGAGATTTGCCCATTCAGTCACAAGAGCATTAGTGAGGTCAGGCGAGGAGATCTGGGGTGCAGTAGGCATTCCAATTCATCCCAAAGTTGGGTGGAGGTTAGGGCTCTGTACAGGCCACTCGTGTTCTTCCAACCTTGGCAAACCATGTCTTTATGGACCTTGATATATGCACTGGGGGCATTGCTATGCTGGAACAAGTTTGGGATAGGCCCTTTAGTTCCAGTAATGTTACAGCATACAAAGACATTCAATACTATTGTGTGCTTCCAACTTTCTGGTGACAGTTTGGGGGAAGGACAACATGTTTGTGTGATCGTCAAGTGTTCACAAACTTTTGGCTATATAATGTGTATTAACAGAATAACATAAGTAACAAAACTTTACAAACTATGAAAGAAATGTTGAGGCTAGAAATAAATGTAAAATTAAAAAAATTAAAGTTGAATGAAAATTTAAATGTAAATTAAAAAAATTTAAAGTTACCATTTCAAATAGCTATCTTAGTGAAGTCTGAGGTCTGTAGACCACCAGGACACATATATAAATATTTAATCAAAGTGCTGATTAGTGCTACTCATCTTTTTCTATCACACAATCTTCATACAGTAAAGAAAACCTGCTAGTTTATAGATATATAAGAGCTGGGTCCTAATTTATTATAACAATATCAAATAAAGCAGATTTGTTCCTGTATTTGTTTTGCGCTCTGTAATACAATTTACAAAATTTAATTTGAAACAGAACAACAGAGGGTCAATCACGCACATGTTATCATGAGCAGCTTTCATGGCCTTAGCAGCAAAGCCCATGTTCTTGATGACCTCAGTGTTAGTGTTGGCATTCTCCAGTGCCTCCCTCTGGAACTCAATGGTGGACAACGTTCCATCAATCTGAGCCAACTGCTTCTCATATCGCTTCTTGCGCTTCAATGCTTGTAGTGCAGCTGTTTTAAACATAAAAGGACAACTGATATCATTACAGTTAAGGTACATTTCTGTGGCCCACCACAGGTTATAGCCACCTGATTGAGGCACTGTTTCATCCCAGTATATTTTTTATGCTAAATCAAAACATGCCTTCACTTTTCTTTGAGTAGCCTGTTATTCAATCAACCTGATGTCCAGGTTAACAACGAGATTCAGGCTGAAGTGAGAAGAAATTTAATGCTTAACAGGGTTATACCCATCAGTGTCTCTGTTTTCTCCTATAGACTCAATTTACATTAGTGTCTATTGTGAATCCTGACGGGAAATTACACGCAATGTGGGGTCAATTCCCAAATGGGATCTCCTGATTCTCTGGACCAAGCTGAATACTTGGGTACATCATTCATGTCTGTGTCACTGACAGTGTGGGAACTGGGGGGTTTCCTATTATTGTGTATGGGGGAATAATGCCATTTTCCGGACATTTCCGGCAAAAATTCCAAAACGGACCTCTTGATGGTGGGGCAAAAACTCAGGGACTAGTTACACGCCGAAAAAGTGTCCGGAAACTATATGAAGAAGTTAAGTAGACAAAGTAGACAAAGAGAACCCACTTAAACAAAAGAGACAAAATTATACTTGGTCATTTATTTATTGGAAAAATGATCCAATATTACATATCTGTAAGTGGCAAAAGTATGTGAACCTCTAGGATTAGCAGTTAATTTGAAGGTGAAATGACAATCAGGTGTGAGTGAGCACTCAGTTTTATTTAAAGAACAGGGATCTATCAAAGTTTGATCTTCACAACACGTTTGTGGAAGTGTACCATGGCATGAACAAAGGAGATTTCTGAGGACCTCAGAAAAAGAGTTGTTGATATTCATCAGTCTGGAAAAGGTTACAAAACCATCTATAAAGTGTTTGGACTCCACCAATCCACAGTCAGGCAGATTGTGTACAAACGGAGTTAATTCAAGACCACTGTTACCCTCCCCAGGAATGGTCGACCAACAAAGATCACTCCAAGAGCAAGACATGTAACAGTCTGTGAGGTTACAAAGGAACCCAGGGTAACTAAGCTAACAGACATTAAGTGAAATTAAATGTTAAGATGCGATGTGTCCCTGGTGTAAAAACTGTTCTCTTTAATATATTACCTCACAATAAAAGTTATGAGAGAAGTGATTTTGTATGCTTATGTGAATGCTTAATCCACAGCTTCCCAACCATGGTCCTGGAGAACTCCCTGTCACTTGACACTTTAGTGTTTACCCTGCTCTAACACACCCACTTCAACTCAGGAAGGGCTGTTAATTAGCTTAACATTAGTTAAATCAGGTGTATTAGAGCAGGGAAAACATTACAAATGTGCACAGCGAGGGGTAATCGAGGACCAGGTCTGGGACCCTGTGGCTCAATCAGCCAAAACTAAAGGTTTTCCCAGCCACATTAGACTTTAAGGGAAATCACAGCGTGAGTGCGATTATAAATGTTTTCTGATGAAAACAGTAATAAATAACGATACCCCCAGTTTATATTTAACACATCTGGAAAGTAGTTTATTATTTTACTGTTTTATTAGCAGAAAAGGTCAAGTGTACGCAATACTGACGTGTAAGCAACACAACGCGTGCTTACGTCATCTCGCGTCTGATTGGTCGTGAAATTAAAGTGCAGCTCGAGACCATCATCAGTGATCATGTTAGATATGTAGCTTATGTAGCTACTGCCTTAACTGGTCGCTCTATTGTTAATAAAGTTACAAACACATAATAAAATAAACTGATTAAAAACCAAACTCGTATATGTTAATTCACTAACCAAGTTATATCATTCGCGTTTTAATCAGTTTAGCATTTCTAGCCATCAAATGAACCTGAACTCGTGTGTACATGTGTAGCTCGTTTTAGTCCATCGTTCTAGCAGGTTAAACCTCACCTCTTTTGTTCTTTGTACCGTTTCGCTTTGCCGTGAGGAGTTCCTGTTCAATCTTTTTTTCCAGAAATTCTTGTTTCTTCGTCAACATCTCCTCTGTATCTCGAAGTCGCTGGATAGCCTCCTGAGGACTGGGAGCTTTACCTCCTTTGCCACTACTACCAAACAATTTCCCAAACAAAGACATCCTGGCTTTTAACGACAGCTGAAACTTTAGTGTGGGATCGCAAAATCTTCTAGCTTGTATGCTGGTATATAAAAGAAACGCAGTGACGTTAAACTAGCACCCTGCACTGAACACACAGAATCTGATGTGTTGTTGTTTCTCCTCACTCTTCCCTGTCCAGGCCCTGTGACGACAGCACGTCACGCGGAATGAGTCACGTAATGACGTAATAGAACGGCGCCGAGCTGATGCACGTTTCCGGCGGTGTCGCTGTGGCTACCCGATCCACGTCCCCGATTTGCACCATGCACATTTTTACTGTGCTTTACGACGGTGCCTGATATGTAAAATTGCCCGAATTTCTGAAACGTAGGATGGCAGTGGAAGCATTCATCAGCGTAATCTCCTCAGCTCGGGACAGCTCGCAACGCCAGTCAGGTAGCGCTTCCCTGAGGAAGAGTTAAAGTCTTTCTCCTGCCGTCCTACGTTTCAGAAATTCGCCTACTGTGTATTTAACCACATTATAGCACATTTTGTGTAAAAGTATAACTCTAGTACGAATAGCATCAATTACCACGGCAGGCTCTCTTTTAGTAACGTTTTAATGATTTAAGACTGAATTAAAATGTGGCATTTTGGAGAAATTAATAAAATAATGTTATTAAACCAATGTTGGAATGCACATTAGATTTCTTTTTAAATGGATTATTTATTATATTATTATAGTTATACCAACTAAAATGATGATTATAGATCAAGACTAATAGCATTTGTTTATGGAAATTGGTTAGCTTAATTGGTAGTTTAGAAATAATATATCTCAAAAAAATTGTAAGGGTGCTCCGATTGATCGTTGCCGATCATAATCGGCCGATAATCGCTTTGGGAAGTTTGATCTGCGGGCTCTATAAAAGCTGATCCAGAATGGCCGATCAGATGATGCAAAACTTGCGAGCCAAATGGCTTCACTGGTCTGGCAATTCTACAAGGTGTGTGAAAAAGAATACATTAGCAATCTGTAACGTGTGTACCAAGCAAATCCCACGAGGCGGGAAGCACCCAAAACATTTCAACACCACCAACCTTATCAAACATTTGAAGGTTAGTCATGTAAAAGAATATGAGCAGTTTTCAAAGTTGACTAGCGCTAAGAGAGAGCCAGACAGTTCAGCAACTCAAGCTCCACTCACTCAGCTAATGGTAACAGAGACGTTTCAACGACAGCAACCCTACCGCAAGGACAGTAAGAAGCATAAAGAAATATCACACAAAATAATGGAATTCAAATGCCTTGATCATCAGCCGCTGTCTATTGTGGAAGAGGTAGGGTTCCCGCGACTCATGTCCTACTTGGATTCACGTTACACTATGCCAGGGCGTAAATATTTCACTGATGTGTGCCTGCCGCAGTTATACCAAACAGTGTTTACACATGTCGACAGCCTTATGAAGGACAACATTAGTTTCACGAGTGACATTTGGAGTGCGAGTGTATGTCCCATGTCCATGTTGAGCCTCACTGCACAGTTTATTAATCAAAACTTCGAACTACAAAAAGTTCTTTTTCATTCTCAAGAGTTTTCCTGGTCACACACCGTGGAAGCTCTTGCTGCTGCATTCAGCGACAAGTTTCGTGCATGGGGAATCCCGAAGGAAAAAGTGCACGTTATTCTAAGGGATAATGCAAAGAACATGGAAAAGGCCATGAGGGACGGCAGTCTTCCCCGTGCATGGCGCATTCACTGTAGCTTACTGTGGCCGAGGGAGTTATGTCACAACGCAGTATCGCTGATATAATTGCCTCTGGAAGACGCATCGTTGGACATTTCAAACACTCCCTGCTTGCCTACTCCCGACTTCAAAGTATTCAGAAACAGCCGGGCCAGCCTATCAAGAGACTACAGCAAGATGTACCTACCAGGTGGAACAGTACTGCAGAGTCTGCTGGAACAGAAACGTGTCCTACGTGCTTATGGAACCGACTATGACTTACCCTCCTTGTTCACCGGCAGCCAGTGAAAATTAGTGGAAAATATGATTTCGCTACTCGCCCCATATCGCTACAATCCTCGATCCGAGGTGAGAGAACTTAATTTACACATTCTTCACATTCGTGTGTGTAGCTGTGTCGCTGTCAGAGCAAATTAATGAGTAGGCAAATTTGTAAAATGTTTGAAAATGTATTGAAAACGTTTAAATTCAGAATTGATATAAACTGGAACATATATATTTTTTGACCATTCTAGTAGGCTCTTAATTCATATTGCAAGAATCTTGCAAGAATTCATCTTTGCTCGAAATGATTAATAGAAGTAGCTATTGCTGAAGTGAACACTGTGTTATTGTGTTATTCCTTTGTGGAGGCTGGCATTTCCTTCAAATTTGGCTAAATTTGCTGTAAAAATAAGCACTTGGAAGAATAAGACCACAGACAAAATGCATATTTTTTGGAGTATGCTAGGTTGACAAATCAAAACAAGAGCCAAGCATAACCTCAAAATGCATTAAATAATAGAACATTTCTTATTTTATATTTTCTTTTTTTCTTATTTCTCTGTGCTGTCACATATTTCTTGTCTAAAATGGAGCAACTGTAACCCAATCACTAAAGTATTTCTGATTATGATTTTTGATAAATTCATATTCAATAAAAATAAATTAATACATTTTTTGTTTTCTTGTTAATAAAAAGGTATAAAGACAGATATTTCCCTGACGCACTCAAGCCGCAGATACCTGGGCTGCTTTCTGATGTCCTGGCCACTGGACTGGAGCAGCAGGATGGTAAGGCGAGTTTGGCTGCAAGTAGGTCCGAACACCCAGAGAAAGTACCACAAACTGGGTCCTTGCATGCTATGTATGCTGAGTTGTTGGATGGAGATTGGGAACATGGTGGCAGTGACATCAGCAGCTCAGTATCATTGCAGTTGAACCTCTACCTATCAGAGCCAGTTATCCCACACAGTGGACAGCCACTTGTTTTTTGGCAGAACAATAAAAGCCACTTTCCAGCTCTCACACAAGCAGCATGAACCTACCTTTTTAGCACAGCAGGAAATATTACAGATGAGGAGAGGAACAAGCTGTCAGCCAAACATGCAGAGATGCTTATATTTATAAAGAAAAATCTGCCATTGATGCTTTAGAAGTAAGTTTTGGGAGATATTAATCTACTAATTTGTATCCACCCTCTCTCTTTCTCTACCTCACTCTCTACCTCTCTAAAAGCCCACAAAATCTGACTGAGCTTCCCAGAAAAAAAACAACTACTCCAGAATTTATCATTGATTCATTCATGATGCAAAAGCCATTGTGATAGTGCAGCTGTGGTTCTGTTAGTGTCAACTGCATTTCTTCTTGACATCCCAAGAGATGTGAGGGCTGACTGACTTGAAACAATATTTTGGCTATAGCCCTTTTTTGTTGCAGTTTTTAGTCTAATGTTTAAGCAGTCTAAAGCTAAAGACTCTGTTCTGTCTTTAATTTAATTTAATTTATTTATTATATATTCTACAGGAAAGTTGTATTTGTCAAGCTCTAAGCTGTTCCCAATTACTAACCAAGCACAGGTTGCAATGTTTTGTTGCTATGTTGCACATGTTGCTTGCCAATAAATACACAGTTGTCAAATCATGATACTATCTCTTCTCTTAATTTTAATACTTAATACACATTGTTCTTAAATATAATTTAATAAATGATGCTACATGATAAATAGAAGGCTTCTAATAGACCCTGTAATCAGTGATTGGTATCGGACGATTCAGCTTCCATTGATCGGGGATCGGTGATCGGCCCCAAAAATCCCGATCGGAGCACCCCTAAGAAACTGGTAGTTTTGAGTGTTAAGATATCTCTTAATCAATTAACCTTAATTTATTAACCTTAAGGTATTTTACAAGGAAGCGAAGTGGATGAAGTTTAGACCACAATACTCCATACTATTCATAATAACAGACTTTTTTTATTATTATTTTATGTCATGAAAAAAAGTCATATTGCAGAGTCTGTATATTTTGTATGTTATAAATTTTACTGAAGTTACTGAAGTTTTGTATCATGTGAAGGTACGTGTGAAACTAGCCCCCCAAAAAAACCCAGCAAATCATGCAGAGGACATGGTTCGAGTAGCCACATGCGCCAAGAGATACTCTCCACCCTCTGGACTTTTGTTTTGTCTCCGCCAGGTAGGACGAGCTGGATCAGTTCCAACTCCACCCTCTGGAATTTTGCTTCTTCTGGAGGGGTACTGTAGATTATTTTAAGAACAGATACAACGCAGAACAGTATTGCCAACAGAACGTATTGTTTTATTTTCTCCTGGTTACTACCCATTTTTTCTAAAATCTGATGACCCGCCTCCTCCCGTATAACACCAACCTTAAAGGGCTATGGCAACATTTAACAACTCTACAGGTGCTTCATCTCCTCCCTCAACTGCAACTGGCTCCTTTCACTGCCAGACCTATTACAAACTAATAAGTATGCAGTCTTGTACCCTTACCATTTTTCACCTTGAAATTTATGGGGTCATGATACATCTCATGATTGTTTGATTTGATTGTGCACTTTTAGCCATTTACTGAAGAAGTTTCAGAAAAATCTATGGAGAAAATGAATGGGAAATATACTTCCAGGACAAGGCCACTAAAAAGGTGAGTGGTCACTCTATAGGGCTAGTTTACATCAGCTTACCCTACCCGCAGCCCAATGCTTTTCACACTCTTTACCCATGACTGTGTCTCCACCCATGTGGATAACATCATCATTACATTCACAGATGTTACAAAAGTCATTGACCTGATCATGGAAAATGAAAAGACATCCTACAGAAGGGACGTGGCAGACCTGGTAACAAAGTGTAAGAACAACAATCTCACCCTAAACATCAGCAAGACCAAAGAAATGGTTGCAGACCTGAGGAGAGTGACGGGACACCCACCCCTGCTGATCAGAGGGTCCAAAGTGGAGAGAGTGAGTAACTACAAGTTCTTGGGTGTCCATATTTTTAAGGACTTGGTTACAGAACATGGCACACCTGGCTAAGAAAGCACAGCAGTAGCTGTACAGTCTGAGGAGACTGAGGAAATTCAGCATGTCACTGGGGATCCTCAACAGTTTCTACAGGTGTACAGTGGTGACCATCCTAACCTGCTGCATTGCTGTGTGGTTTCTTAAGTGTACTGCACAGTACAAGAAATCATTAGAGTGGGTGATCAGAACAGCCCAGAAAATCACAGGGACAGGTCTCCCATAACTGCAAGACATCTTTAACAGGAGAGTCTGCAGATTGGCTAACAGTGTCATTAGAGATCCCTCTCACCTTGCCCACTCACTGTTCACACTTATGATCTGGTAAACAGTAAAGGAACATCTCAGCCAGACTCCGGGACAGCCTGTAGCCCCAAAGCTGTCAGATTCATAAACAACCCTGTGGAAGCGGGGGTGTGGTCGAGCACCGGTTTGTGAATGGAGGGCAGAGCTGGAGAAGGCGAGTGGTTAGGATTGCACACCTGCGGGAAATTGTGTTAATGACTGTTCTTTGTTTCAGTGAGCAGTGACAAGGATAAAGAGGGGAGAGATGAGTGCCTTGAGAGACAGAGCTACCAGCACAGGGCCGTGTGTGTGAGTGTGTATATGCGTCTTCGCTGAAAAGCGAAAGTAAAGATAGAAAGAATAAAGCGCCTTTTGAGTTGTCCCAAGCCTGCCTCCTTCTTCCTCATTATCTGCCCGAACATGGGAAAGTTGTACAAACACTTGTCATGGCAGGACAAAACCATACCTATAACGGCCTTCTGGGAAGGCTTTCTACAAGATTTTGGAGTGTGTCTGTGGGAATTTCTGCCCATTCAATCAAAAGAGCATTTGTGAGGTCAGGCATTGATGTTGGAATGAGGAGGCCTCTCCTGTATTCCCCGAGCATCATGGATGTTACATTTGAAGACACCAAAGCTTTCCAAGAGCTTTTGAGGCTGGTGTCCAGTCTGGCGGACCCACCGTTGATGTCGGTGCGTGCAGCAGGCATTCCAGGAGCTTCAGCATTGGTCGTCACAGAGACACTTCCTCTGTCCTCAGTGCTCCCTGTAATGGCGGTTGCCATCCTGTGTGTTTGGGCTACACACTGCTCTGTTCTCGCTCCAGTCCTCGAATCCGCTCCAGAGCCCGCTCCAATCCATGAGTCGGCTCCAGAGCCCGCTCTAACTCCCGAGGTGGCAGCTCCCGCTGCAGAACCTCCCGAGGCAGTGGCGTCCGCTGCAGAACCTCCCGAGGCGGAGGCCGTCTCTGTGCTCCTCGCCTGCCCTGTCACGGCCAAGGAGGCCGTCTCCGAGCTCCCTGCCTGCCCTGTCACGGCCAAGGAGGCCGTCTATGAACTCGCAGCCTGTCCTGTCTCAACCACAGAGGCCGTTATTAACCTCTCTGTGCCAGTCCCGCCTGATCCGCCTTGGTGTGCACCTGCCTCATTAGCTCTATGTTGGTGGAAATTTGCTCTGCTGTGGTGGTCGTCTGCTCCGCCGTGGGGATCTTTGCTCTCCTCTGCTCTGCTGTGGTGGTCTGCTGCTCCGCCGTGGGGATCTTTGCTTTCCTCTGCTCTGCTATGGTGGTCGTCTGCTCTGCCCTGGTGCCCGCCGGCTCCGCCCTGGTGCCCGCCGGTCTCCGCCTATTCTGCCCTGGTGCCCGTCGGTTCTGTTCCTTGCCCCACATGTGATCTTGTCTTTGTGTCATTTTCTCATTGGTTCCTTGGTTTCTTGTGTCTTGTTCTGATTGGTTGGTTTAGTCATGTGTCTTGTTCCTCACTGGTTGTATTGTCATGTTACCTTGATTGTTTGGTGTATATATAGCCCTCATGTAGCCATTGTCTTTGGTCGTGTATTGTTGTTGTAACCTGCGGTCTGTTCATGCCAAGTCAAGTCATTTCAAGTCTGTCCATGTCAAGGCAAGTCTTTATTTGTATTTTTGGTTTTCACTTTGTAAATAAAAGCAGCACTTGGGTTCTTCACTACGCTCGCCTCAGTGGACTGATGTTACATTATGTCAGGTTTTTTCCCCCTATTTTTTCATTTCTTTTTAACTTTTCCCTTTTTTTTCTTTACAGCTATTATTTAAATAATTTAATGATTTAATTTGTTTGTCCTGACAAAATGCTGATGCTTTTATGGTTAATGATCTACATATATATATTTGGATAGCTGTTGTGAAGGGTTTTTTCCTTCTTTTTAAGAATGTACCAAATTTTTGATTTGGCCACTCCTAAAATTTCTACTAAATTTTTGCTAAACCCTTTGAATTAAATGAAAGTCTACACATCAATCAGTCTTGATTGCTTTATTTCAAATCCACTGTGGTGGTGTACCGAGGCAAAATTACAAAAATTGTGTCACTGTCCAATACTTATGGACCTATCTATCTATATATAGATAGAACAGAATGAAGCAGTTTATTAAGGAATGTTATCATCTTGTTATTATAATGTTATAATGTTGTCACTGCTGTTGCCAGCAGTGACAACTGCTGTCTTGGAAGACAAGATGGATAATATAATGTGATATCTGATCCTTCTGTTTTTGCATTTCTTGGATTATTCGAGGTTTAAAATAAAATATATATATATATATTTTTTTAAAGTAAAAAGAGTTTTTTTTTCTCCCCCATAATCATAACAGCTACATAAGCTAATTATTACTTTTTGGATCTTAATGAACTTGGATCTGCCACTGTTAACAATTTTAATAACCTAAACTGCAAAATCATTACATGCATCATTATTTTAATGTTATATTCTTATATTGTAACAAACTCTTTTTTGTCCATGTCATTTCCATTGCAGTGGCCTTCTGCCAATATATCTCAGTATTATTGTTAGTATCGTACCTCATGTACTACCTTGCCTTTTTGCACATTTCTGACTCATAAACAAGCTGATTTTATTCAGCCATTTCTCTATTTATTTATTTTTTAATTAAATAAAAATTTTAAATCAAATTAAACTTGATTATTGTTAATAGTTCTTTATTCAATTACCATATTTATTGTATTTGTATTTATCCATTTATCCTTTATGTATTTTATTGTATATAGTTCTTCAATAAAAGCGTTTCTACATATGTAATGTTGTTGTTCATTTCATTGCAAGTTATACAGTATACTGTATATAACTGTGAATGTGTGTTACGCCCGTCTAGGGGAAAGGTGCAACATGAAAGGACTTGTGTGGACAAAAGAAATTGCAAAAAGATCACAGTTTATTGGGCCAAAATAACAAACCAAAAGTTCTTAGTTTAAGACCTTTACCTTACCTGTTCAAAAAAAAAAAAGAAAAGAAAATACAATCACTACCCTTACTACCTAACCCAAAAACAGAGATCAAAGGTTTACAAAGGAAATGGCATCAGACTCCTTACTATCCCAAGTTACTATATTTACAATTTGTACAAAATATTTACCAACAAGTTGAAAGGGGAAACCAAGATCAGGGTCAAACATGCAAATGGCTCAAATATCAGAAGGTCCTTTTGGTTACGGCACTCAACAACTCAAAAACACAAAACTGTACTACAAACTCTAACACAAAATCTGCACTACACAAAACCAACTGCTCAGAACACAAAGAAAATGGCTCCCAAGGAAGAGATGTCATGACTTTTTAATATGTTGTGTACCAATCAGAAGTCAGCATCAAACAGCCTGCAGTAGCCAATCAGATGTTGTTTCTTAGGCAGACCATAGGCACAGACAGAACAAACAGAGAAATGACAGAACAAACACAGGGTTGTAACAATGTGACAAATAAAAATCTTGAAAAATGTGACGTTGGATAGATGGAGTATGTCTGTATGCCTGCTTGTTCCTTCAGACTGTTGAGACTGACCTGATGTTTAGGATATCAGATCTCTCTCACCTCTACCATCAAATTGAGATAGACTTTCTCCTACTCTCAGCTCTTTATTAATCCAGAGGCATAGACATTTTCGATTTCGTCTTAATTAGTTTGTTTGCATACTGGTTGTGTTTTGTGCAGAATTGGTGCTGTTCTGTAATTTCCTGTTTTACCATTTCTGATCTGTTCATTCATGTTTTATATGAAACACTCTTCTTGGTATAGGTACAAGAAAAGCTGAATTATATTTGTTATAATATGAATATATATATGATTAAATATATTATTTTTGCATATGGCCTGGGTTTTTAAAGGAATTTGAAACCTCTGTTCTTATTTCTGTTGTATGAGTTTCTTTTTCATTGAGGTGAGTGAGTTAAATTTGGAAAATTGTTTATGGTATGCATAAGTAATGTAATTTACTGTTTTGACCACATTTAATGCCACTGTAGTATTTTGTTTGTTTTAAATTGCTGTTTATTTATAGAAAATACTTTTTATATAATGGTAATACTATAAAAGCAAATACAAGGGTTGGCTGTTAATTTTACTGCAAAAATCTGACATTCAATTCAACAGTAGTGCTCTTTTTTAAATTATATATTATGTATAAAAACAACAATCTTTCACCCTAATATATACAGGCAGGGAACTATTTAACTGCATTACAAATATGGTACTAAATAATTTTAGTTATTTAGTACCACATATACTAATTTTAGTGCTAAAGTTCTGGCAACCACAGCTGCCAGTTTTTTACTGTAAATTTAACAGAATTTTTTTTTACAGTCCACAGAAACTAACATCTATAGAGTTTGTAGCCTAAACAGATTATATTTATGTTAAAGAGTTTGAGCATATTACTAATTGTAGTGGACAGACCTCCTCAACCCACTCCAGACCAATTAATGCAATCAGTTTTAAGGTACATATATTGCAGTGGCTGTAATCCCTTAGTTGTGTGTTTTGAAACATCCACAGAACTAATACTGGAATACGTGTTGCTGCACTACTTCCATTTCTGTACAGTGATGACAGCTTTTCCTGCAGAGTTAAGTCTACATTAGGCAAGGAAAGAGCCAGGGTGGAACTACTGTCCTTGGTACTGTATAGCTGAATTCTATTTCTAGGAAGCCCATCTTTTCCATCTTTTGCGTTTCAAGTTAGAGGTGGCTGCCAACCTGTATGCCATACGTCCATCATCAAATATAGGCTTATTAGTGCAATATGTATGATCATAAGAGAAGTCAGCTCCCCAGTCACATCATGATAGGCACCTAAGGATGTTAAGTCCCTTCTTACATATTTTTTCACTTACCTGGACAGGTGGTATGTCCAGGTTAGTTTTGAATCCATCCTCCATGAACATGCTCCATGAATTTACACATATATCAGGTGAAAGATGTTGGTGTATATACAGCAGGGTCTGACAGGTTTTTTCATGGCTTTCATGGATGCTTTGCTAATATTTTATCCATGCCATCCCTCATTTCTCTGTATAAATTGGAACCTCATCATGCACCAACAATCACTAACTCTGACTTCTTTCCCTCCAATACATCCATATTCCTCACTATTGCCTGGACCTGCTTATACTGAATAAGATCACTGAGGGATAATTTTTTTTTTAAAACTATGTGTAGAGCTCTTTTACGAGACCATACCACTGATGAGCACTCCTCGGTCCACCATGGTACAGCCCTTTTCTTCCCTGTGTACCTCTTTTCAGGTATTGCTTCACAGCTGTCTAGTACATAATAGAGCACATTTTTTCACAACATTCTACATCTCCTTCAAAAAAAAATTTAGTATTTACAAACTTTTAAACCTTGCCCTGTTATCTTTTTAAAAATTCCAACAATGCAAAAATCTTTTGTATTTTCTGTGAGCCTCCATTCCTAGTGTGCAAAAGATAGGATAATGCTCACTTACAAGGTTTATGACTTGGAATACTTCCCATCTACTCACTCTTGCTAAACTGGAGGAAGCAAGTTAGGTCTATTGCAGATTCTGTAAGGGTTGACAGATTAATCCTAGTGCCCCTGCTGTTGTTTATAACTCATGTTCCAGTAGAAATTCTTCCAATATTAGTCCATTTGCAGATGTTGCTATAGAACCCCATGGTGTATTGTTTGTATTAAAATCCCCACACACATTTAACTGAACCTGGGTCTCCCACTGCTTCCAGTGTCTAAACTGCCCTGAGCTGCCCCATACCTCCACAACAATTGAATCATTTTTCGTTAATATTCACTACATTTACTGATTATCTTCTCTATGCCAATATGTACTACATTTACATCAGAATGTTTTCAGGTTAGTTTTCCTTCCACATTCCTAGAAATCAAATTACTTTTAATTGTTGAAGAGCCTGTCCATATACACTATATGGCCAAAAGTTTGTTGACTTGACCACATCTGATCACACCCATATGCTGGCTCTGCCCATTAACTTTATTAATCCCAGGGGGAAATTGCTTTGCTATGTTACAATTGCTCTCAAGAAAGAAAGAATAAAGTAAAATAAAATAAATATATACCTATACAGTGTGTGTGTGTATATATATATATATATATATACACACAAAAATGAAAAAAAGGAAATCAATAAATTAAAAATGAATGAATAAGGAAACATACCCATAATGATGTAAAACTATACCAGTGAAGATGATAGTTTAGATCAGGTGTGAAGTTAATTGAAGTGCAATGGAATGACAAATGTTGAGTATGATAAGTCCAGTGTGGTAACGGTAATTGAGTACAGTTAGTTATATAGTATGTTTTGCACACTAATCTTAGTATTAATAAATAGGCAGTAATAATAAATTTGTAATGCACATAAAAGTCCCTTATTGCACATGAATTGAACATGTATTGCATATGCATTACAAATGAAAGTCCCAGCACTTATAGAGAGGAGTTGTACAACTCAGTGGAACACTTGGCAGTGATCAGTCTCTGGCTGAAAGTGCTCCTCTGGTCGACCAGCACACTGTATAGTGGGTGAGAAGGGTTGTCCAGGATTGAGTGGAGTTTTGACGACATCCTTCTTTCAGCCACAACGTGAAGAGGCTCCAGCTCCATGCCAAGTACAGAGCTAGCCCTCCTGATCAGTTATGTATGTTGTTGTATGTTGTATGTATGTTGTAGCACTACAATTTTCCTTCCTTCCTACTTAGGAGCCTACCCCTAATGTTATAGCATGACAATGCCCCTGTGCACAAAGTGAGGTCCATGAAGACATGGTTTGCCAAGGTTGGACTGGAAGAACTTGAGTGACCTGCACAAAGCCCTGACCTCATCCCCACCGAACACTTTTGGGATGGACTGGAATGCCAACTACACCCCAGACCTCCTCGCTAAATCTGGAATGGGATGCTCAGAAAGCACATATGGGTGTGATGGTCAGGTGTCCACAAACTATTTGCCATATAGTGTAGCTTAAGGCAAAGAGTACTGTTTTTATACCTTCTTGAGAAGCAAATTACTTGTGTTGTTTGAAACAGTTGTTTCCTCTTTGTTTCACTTCTGAAATCTCTGCCTGCATTTTTTTTTAATGGAGCAAAGTGGCAGTGACATGGTAAATCGAGTTTATTCGTTACCTCATTAATTCCTTGGAATATCTTAAATGGGTCAATATAATGGTGGCCAGCTTTCTGCACCTTTGGGTGACATGGATATCCTTTGTTGAGAGCCATACTCAGTTACCAAATTGGTATTGAGGAATTTGACCTTGAGCATTGGTCAGCGAATTCTTTGCTTATTTGGGCAGTTTGTTCAAGGTGTTGGTGTGCTGTCTCCCACAATCGTTCAAGCAGTCTGGATCACTCACCCACTGCAGGTGAGTCTATGTGGTTGGCATTCTTGGTTTGCTTTATCTACTTGGCCGTTAGCTTGGGGTGATAATCAGACTTCAGACTAACAGATAACCTCAGCTTTTCCATGAGCAGTCCCATACTCATGAGGTGAATTGGGATCCTAAACACTCACAATGTCTTCTGTGATGCAGAAGTACCTGAACACATGGTTAAAGAAGAATCTGGCTATTTAGAAGGCTGATGGAAGGCCAGGGAGAGGGATCAGGCAGAGACACTTTGAAAAACTGTTGATGATAACCATGATGACCACGGTGCCTTGAGACAGGGGGAGATCAGTGACGAAGTCAGTGGCTATGTGAGGCCATGGTGTGGTCAGTGGGAGTAGTTTTCCAGCTGGCAAGGTTCTGGGAACTTTGGCTTGAGCACATGCTGTGCATGAGGAGATGAACTTATGAATATCAGAGAACATGTGGGGCCACCAGTATTTACAAAGTAGGAGCTGATGAGTTCCATGGATGGCTGGATGTCTAGTAGCTGGGGAGGTGTGTGCCCACATGATGAGTTTGTCTCTGAGATGGGGTGGCACATACTTGCTGACTGGACAATAAGTGGGGATTCTTTGTTCTGGAGTGTTGTCAATCTTATGGTCGAGTTCCCAGGTTAACGCTGCCACAAAGTGTCATTGTGACAAGATGGATTCTTCCATGTTCTCTTTGGGAGGGGCAGGATATAAGCATGAGAGTGAATCTGGTGAACTGAAATTAAGTGAAAATCAAGTTCCAGGCATTCTTGGTGTGAGTTTAGTTATTTGGCAGTTTTGATATATTCAAGGTTCTTATGGTCAGTGTAGATTATGAATGGATGAAGTGCCCCCTCCAGCCAGTGAGGCCACTCTTCTAGGGCCAGCTTGACAACAAGGAGCTCCGTGTTTCTGATATCATAGTTGCGTTCTGCTGGAGAACTCTCCATGAAAAAAGGCCACTGGATGGAGCTGGGAGGTCACCAAACCTCTGTGACAATACAGCCCCCACATCCATTTCTGAGGCATCCACTTTATTATGAAGGGTCTGGAAGGAACAGGGTGTTTCAGGATGGTGGCTGAAAGGAATGCCCTCTTGATGTGTTCAAATGCTTGGTGAGCAGAACTGTTCCAGTGGAGTTTTTTGGGCCCCATCTCAAGCAGTGATGTGAGGGGTGCAGTGATGGAACTAAAGCACCTGATGAACCTCCTATAAAAGTTGGTAAACCTCAGAAGCCTCTGCAGCTTCTTGATGGTGGGGGGAATGTGTCAATTCCTGACTGCCATGACCTTGTCTTGGTCCATGAGCACTCTGGGCTTATAATGTATCCTAAGAATGAAATCTTGGACACATGAAATTCACATTTCATCCTCCTGATGAAGAGATGGTTTGCATAGAGATGACCCAGGACCTTTCTGACATGGTTGATATGTGTACCGCATAATGCCATTTAGGCTCTCTTTCATGCCTTCTGTGCGCCAATATCTCATCAGTGATGTCCTCCAAGACATTCTGGGCAAGTTTGTCATTGCATACATTGATGATACCTTGATATTCTATAATGACAAACTTGCCCAGCATGTCTCAGAGAACATCATTGATGAGATATTGGAGCACAGAAGGCATGCCTATTGGATCCAATCCCTTGCACAATGCTCCAGACCATCTCTCAAGTCCTCCTCCCGTTCATCACCACTATCATCAATGGCTCCATAACATCATAACGTACCAACCTCATTCAAGAGAGCAAGGGTTATTCCCATCCTGAAGAAACCCACTCTGGATCCCTCTGACATCAGCAACTACCGACCGGTATCACTTCTTTCTTTTCTTTCTGAAACCCTTGAACGAACCGTCTACAATCAGCTGTCTTGCTATCTCGCACAGAACAACCTCCAAGATCCCAAACAGTCTGGTTTCAAACCGGCACACTCCACAAAGACTGCCCTTTTGGCCATCACTGAGAAGCTACATGCTGCTGGATCAGCCAAACTGTCTTCAGTCCTTATCCTCCTTGACCTTTCAGCAGCGTTTGACACAGTGAACCACATGACTCTCTTGTCCACCCTTATGAGCCTAGGAATTTGTGGTGCAGCATGGCAATGGTTTGCTGGAAGGACAGTCATATCAGGAGACATGGAGGGGATCCACATCTGCTCCCTGCAGACTCTCCACTGGTGTCCCACAAGGCTCAGTTCTTGGTCCTCTCCTGTTCTCCCTCTATACTCGATCTCTTGGTGCGGTCATATCCTCACTTGGGTTTTCATACCACTGCTATGCAGATGACACTCAACTCAGCCTCTCCTTTCCTCCCTCAGACACTCATGTTTCTGCTAAGATATCAGCATGACTGGCAGACATCTCATCATGGATGACAGCTCATCAGCTGAAACTTAATCCCACCAAAACTGAACTGCTGTTCATCCC
>CM074975.1:4826903-4849658 GCA_037576825.1 Pangasius krempfi | reverse complement strand
TATATATATATATATATATATATATATACTCCTTCCATTTTCACAGACTCAAAAGTAATTGGAAAAACTAACACATGAAGTGCTGTCTGTTTTGCAGCATTTGACTGAATCTAAGCAGAAAGTATAGCCCTACACACTTCAGAATTCATCCTGCTACTTCTATCAGCAGTCACTTAAATCAATAAACACCAGTGACCCAATTCAATTAGCAGCCATATATGCCTATGCCATAACACTGCCTCTACTATGTGTGACAGATGATGTGGTATGCTTTGGATCATGAGCCTTTTCTTTCCTTCTCAATACTCTTCTCTTCCCATCGTTCTGGTACAAGTTAATCTTGGTTTCATCTGTCCAAAGAATCTTTTTCTTAAAGCCAGGTAGGCTTTTTTTTTTTTTTTTTAAGATATTTTCTAGCAAAGTCTAATCTGGCCTTTCTGTTCTTGAGTGTTACAAGCGATATCTTGAAGTAAACCCTTTCTATTTACATTCATGAAGGCATTTCTTGATTGTAGACTGACAATGATATGCCTACCTCCTCAAGAGTGTTCTTGACTTGGATAGATGTTGGAGTTTTTCCTTCACCAAGGAAAGAATTCTGCAATCATCTACTTTAGTCATATTCCGTGATCTTTCAGGCCTTTTGGTGCTGTGGAGCTCACCAGTGCATTCCTTCCTTTTAAGAATGTACCATATTGTTGATTTGGCCACTCCTAAAGTTGCTGTCTCTGATAGATTTTTGTTTTTTCAGCCTAATGATGGCCTCTTGGCATATTGAGAGTTCCCATGAACAGCTACCAAATGCAAATTCAACACTTGGGATCAACTCCAGACCTTTATCTCCTTAATTTGTCATTAAATAATGAGGAAATAGGCCACATATGGCCATTAAACTGCCTATCAGTCAATTGCCTAATTACTTTTAAGCCTGTGAAAATGGAAGGACTATGTAAAAAATGGCTGTAATTTCTAAATGTCTAATTCAATATTTTTGTTAAGCCCCTTGAATTAAAGCAGAAAGTCTACACTTCAAGCACATATTGATTGCTTAATTTCAAATCCACTGTGGTAGTTTACAGAGGGAAAATTACTTATGTCCAATACTTATGGACCCGTCTGTATATTGTATGACAAATGAACAAAACATGTACCTTCCATTGCAGCCTGTAGGGCATTGATGGGGTCAATCTCTGTGACTATGACCCTGGCACCAAATCCTCGAAGAGCCTGAACACACCCTTTACCAACATCACCATATCCAGCTACCACAGCCACCTTACCGGCAATCATTACATCAGTGGCCCGCTTGATTCCATCAATCAGGGATTCACGGCAGCCATACAGATTATCAAATTTACTCTGTGTAAAGAAAAGGAATTAGTCAGCTCCAAAATTATTGGTAGCATTGGTAAGAAAAAAAAAAATCCATGACTTTCTTCACTAGGGTATCTTTGCCCATTTACACGCCTCTGCAATTTTACCCTTAGTAACCTCGGACTTATAGCCACTGGTGCTCCTAAAGTCCTAGCTAATAGAATAAAGCCTCCTATGTTCAATGTCAGAATGGCTACTAGTTTCCTTCTAAACTAAAACAGAGGGGACAAGAAAAAGTGGCAAAGACTAGGAAACAGTTTTACAAGGTATCTTATGTAACAGCTAATCAAGACATCTCCACAGTCACATTGTAAGTTAAGAATTCATGAAGATTAAGTTATGAACTTATTGTCAGTGTATGAATGGATTTAGCAATACATGGTATGATGTACTTGGCCATCATTCACAAGTATAGGGATCATTCATCTGTACTTTTCTCCATGAAAGTCAAACTTTTATTTGTGATTTACTTCTGCTCGATCAGTCAATTTATATATTTACTGAAAACACAGCAATTTCCAACTTCATATACTAAAACTTGCAGGTACCTTGGTAACAGAGTCATTCACATTAATAGCAGGAACTTTAAGTTCACCCTTCTTCAGCATCTTGTAGAGATTGTGAACCCCAGTGGTGGTCTCCTCAGAAAGACCCTTAATTTCTGAAACAATTCATAAAAAATGCAAAACAGCCTAATGCTACCATCATAACAGACTTATAATTTCAGGTACGCAGGATTTAAAAAATGTTATCATATGTTATCATATATCATGCACATGCTGGAATTTTAAAAAGTAAAGAACTTTTCTAGTAAATTCTAGAAAGTAAATGGGCCTCCAGTTTGGGACTCTGAACAGAAGACCTGGCCTTGATAAGGTTGTGTGAAACTCGAATCTGAGTCAAAACATGGGGGTCTGTTGCAGACTTGCTGTGGTGTTTCAGTTTTTGTTGGAGTTATTTTTTTATAGTAATACACTAAAATGATATTGGCATTAGAAAATAAGGATAACAAAAATGTATTGTTAATGTTTAAAATAAACTGCACTGCCTTCAGCTAATTTATAACAGTGTGAAAAAGTTAAGAAGGAAAACTAACTATACCCGTTAACAATTTTGGATATTTCTGGTGCACAAGGTTGGTTAGATCTCCACCATCATCCAGGATCATGTTGAGAGGTTGACCATCCTTGAAGTAGATAGTCTGCTCAATGCACCACACATACTCCTCATCTGTCTCCCCTTTCCAAGCATACACTTTAAAAATAAACAAAAAATATATATACATCAGTGAAGCTGGCAGCTTACTGCTGCATTCAGCCTGATATCAAGAATAGTGCAAGATTTGGTGTACAAACATTAGCAGGAAACTGTTTCTATGTAGTATAATTTATAATAGTTTCAGATAATTGCTAGGATGTTTTGGTGACCACCATAATCATTGGGGAAGAAATCAATTATGTTTAATAGCAGCTTTCAAATTTTTCCTTTAATTTGGACTTAACATCCAAGGTCCAGTTGCAACAATTTCTTCAAACGACTTTGGGTCTACAATCCATATGATCTGAGTTTGCAAAATCGTGTAGAAGTTTGGAATGCCTACGTTTTTCAACACTTGTGAAGCTATTTGAGGATTGTGGACCCAAAGTCATTTGAAGAAATTGTTGCAACATCTGGACCTTGGATGTTAAGTCCAAATTAAAGGAAAAATTTGAAAGCTGCTATTAAACATAATTGATTCAATGGTGTAGGATTTAGTCTACAACTAGCCTACCAAATGAACGTTAAACTATGATGGCACATTCAGTCTCCGTACAGACAGCAGCGTAGACTAAACCAGCATTTAAGGTTGTAGGTACACGGACATGCACACAAACACACCTGGAACACCAGTTTTGGCAATGGCAGCAGCAGCATGATCCTGGGTGGAGAAAATGTTACAGCTAGACCACTGAACCTGGAAGGAAAAAAAAGGGGGGGGGGGTTGTTGGCAGAGAGGGAAGAGAGAAGGAAAAAGTTAATTTTTTCCAAATAAATGATTATTTAAGCTAGTTCCAGACAGTTTGTCATTTCAAGTTTGAAATAGTCTTGTTCTACTAGCAGATAAGAGTAACCTTTTGAACCAGGAGGGGAAACAATGGAGACAAAAAGGTATACAGCTTAGGTAAGAACCTGAAGGCCAGGTGGATCACCCTTAAGTACAGCTGGTAGATCTTACACCAGGGAGGAACTCTCCCCTTGTTCCCCTATGGTAAGACACTGTTAGCACTTACCTAATCAAAGAAATATTTACATCTGTGGCATCTGGGGTTTTTTCAGAGTCTGATAACCCACCTCTGAAAAGCCTGTAGTGCTATCTGGAATTCCATTGGGTTTGTTGCAGCTGCATTTGGTAGCCTGAGCATCCAATGGTGACATGGCTGAGTCTAACTGGCAAGTGTAATATCTGCCACATGTTAGAATGACACAATGGCTAGCATGACTTTGCATCTGGGTCACATCAGTTGTATACTCCTCTACCAAGAGAATAAGAATTCAAAACTTGAAATGTGTATGAGCATGTAAATAAGCAACCAAGATGCCAAAGATTAATCTGAAGGAGCTGGAGAGATTCATAGCTCAGACAAGAAAAACTGTTCACAGGACAGCCACAGCCCTGACAATCCACAAAACTGGACATTACGAAAGAGCAGTGTAAAGAAAGCAATTACTGAAAAAAAAGCCATAATAAATCTTGTTTGGAGTTTGCAAAAGGTATGTGGAGGACTCGATCAAAAAATTTCTCTGTTCTGAGGAGACCAACTTAACATTTACTACTGAACCCAACACTGCTCATCGGCCTGAGAACACCATCCATAGCATAGCAGTGATGCATAATGTTGCAGAGAGGCTTTTCATCAACTGGAAAACTGGTCAGGGTTGAGGGCAAATGAATGGAGCCAAAAGACTTGAGACAGAGGTCAGGGTTCATGTTGCAACAAGAGAATGACTATGCATGCCAAAGCTACACTGGAGTACAGATAATGACATTGCATTACATCCAATGACTATGTATGAGTGGACAACATGGCAACATTTAATCTTTCATTGTGTTAATCACACTCATTGTGTGGTTTTGAAGCCTTTTTTGATCAAATTAGAGGTCAAAATTGGAACCAGAGTAGATACGGCCAGTCAGACAGGGTGTCTGCCTTTTGCCCACATATACTGGTCATAGACATTCCCCTTCTTCATGACAGGAGTGTGCACAGTGACCAATCAATCAATGAGGGCAAAGGCTATCACACACTACCTCTGAGACACATGAAGCCAGGCAATCTTTTCAAATTGCAACATCAGGGAATGTTCGAATCCTGATCAGGCCACAGCCAATTTTGCTCTCTTGGACTCCTAGCGGATGGCTGTGGCCTCATCAGGATTCAAACTCGCAATCTCCAGACTCACACCTAATTCACCTTTTCTGTAATTGTCTCTAGATTTTGGCCTTTTCAGGTGCTGTTACACTTCTAATTGAAATGAGTCAAAATAACCCTCTGTGCACTTTACCTTTTATGGAGTTTTGTGGGCATCACTAATTGCAAATTGAGCTGTGTTGGGAATGTACTTTGCAGTTTATGGGTGATCAACACATGAGTACAAATAAAATCAAAGTTTCTGAAACTTTTGTAAAGCTGACCTTCTGTTTGGCTTATGCAAATATTTACACACAACTTCACAATAAAGACTGATAAATGAGACCCAATGCTAGTAAGAGCAGCGCTATATATGCAAAACATGTCACTAAATTCTACTTGTATTTGCACAAGTATATTGATTTTACCATTGACAGAAAAACCCTTATATTTATGAGTCATGACTGAGCTACCATTTGCTAGCTAGCTAACGTTAGCAAATTGTGGGGGCACGGGGACATGGTCAAGCACTGGTTTCTGAATAGAGGGTGGAGTCAGGAGAGTGAGGGGTACGGCCCCACACCTGCAGGGGATTTTCCTAAAGAGTGTTCTATTTACCAGCGGGTACTCTAGCAGCAGCCATGTCAGCCACCATGGCCATGCCTCACATCATGCTCTTCAAGATGGGACAGATGACTCTGAAATGTTTGTAGAGCTGCTGAGGGGCTGGCCAGAGTCACAGATATCGGTCCACTTACTGCCTTTACTGTCGGGAGAAGCCCAGCAGCTTCCGGTCAAGAACCTGCTGGAGTACCCAGACCTTTTGCAACAGGTCAGCCACAGCCCTGAACAGTTCACTCAATACTTCTGCTCACAAATGCCCATTCACATTCACCCATGTCATGATGTGGTGTGCTGCAGGTCACGAATGTTAGCTGGTGAATCCTCCAGCCACTCAAAAAACACCACTGCACCACCTTCCATTAATCGAGGCTTCCTTCAAATGAACTGGTATAGACCTTACTGGGCCACTGAAACGGACTGCATGAGGGCATCAATTTTTGTTAGTCCTAGTGGATTACCCAACGCAATACACAGAAGCTGTGCCTCTTAAAACCATTTCAGCACACAGTGTTACAGAGGCATTCTTCAAAATAATCTCCCAGGTTGGAATCCCATAAGAGACTAACTGGTCAGGGTACCACATTTATGTCACTCACACTTCACACGTACCAGTGTTTACCATCCTCAGACGGACAGCCTGGTCGAGCAGTTTAATCGAACCATTAAAAATATTCAGAAGTTTGTGCTCCTCTATTATTCGCCTGTTCATCACATCACAAGTCTCAATCAAATCAGAAAATTTGGAAATCAGTAGTCTGCGGTCCCTTGCAATCAGAAATGAAGGATTCGTTGTTTGTTATGGTTCGTCTCAAGGAATGAAAAGGAGGCTTAATGCATCATGTCTCACTCTCACAGTGTTAATTTTATATAACTAAATACTGTTTGGTATGAAGCAGCATTAAGGTAATTATTCATTTTTAATAATAGTGAAACCAATATAAAATTTGTCTCCCCCCCACACAAAACATACAAACATAAAATATAAAATGTCAAAACACTGCTGTTAAAATTGCAGGTTTCCAACAATATTTAAATAAAAAAATATTATTATTATATTATTAAATATAAATTAAATATATTAATATTTTATTAAATATATTAATATTTAAAAAAAATAAAAACAAATTTCAGATCTTTTTCCACCATTAAGGTGATATAGGACCCAACAAAATTCAAATGAACAACAAATTTTTGGGGGAAAAAGAAAAATTTTAATAAATTGGTCACTCAAGTATGCACACCCTTCAACTAATTAAGCAATATCAGACCAGCAATAGTCCTCTTGTACTAAGGTTCAATCTGTATTGCAAGATTTTCCTACGGAAACTTCATTTGACTTGATCTTCATTTGGAGTTAATCAGAATTACTTCCTTGATTACAGGTGTATGAAAATTACTTTTGTTCATTAATTCTGAGCACAGTCACATGCCCAATTATAAAAGGGTGTGCACACTTGTGGATAATGGTGTGGTAAATTCTATGGTTATGGTAAATTTTTCTATTTTTCCTCTAAAACCTTTCATTAAATTTTGTTGGTTGTTATATCACAGTAAAGGTGGAAAAAGATCTGACAAGATTCATCTTGTTTATTTTTAATCTATTACATCACAAAAACCTGCAATTTTAACAGGGTTGTGCATACTTTTTATATCCACTGTAAGCATGTCTTTGTGTTGTTTTAAATTATACTTGTATAGGCAAAACCTCCAATCAGGTGATACAAGGAATAATTTTTCCCATAAATACATTTTATGTTACTAATAACAGACAAAGCTTAATATACATTGGGTACTCTAGTGCTCTGTGTTGCTATTAAAAAAACAAAAACAAACAAACAAACAAACAAAAAAAAAACATTGTCAATCACGTCTCTCCATTTAAACTCACAAACCTCTGCATCTTTCAGTAAAATTTTTTCCCCCTCACCTCAGCTCCAAGGGCCTTCAGGGTCTCAATGAGTACAGCTGTCTGGACAGTCATGTGTAAGCAGCCAGCAATTCGAGCTCCTTTCAGGGACTGGGTTGGCCCATAAACCTCTCTTAACTTCATCAGCCCAGGCATCTCATTCTCAGCAATGTCAATTGCCTTACGCCCCCACTCTGCCAGGCTGATATCAGCTGGGAACAAACAAACATACTCACATACTGTTAACTCCAAAACTACTGATAGCCTTAATGAGAATGGGCAAAATGAATTGCAGTCAAACAATATTATGAATTCTTTATGATTTAGTTAATCATTGTTCATGTTTCCGTGGGCTGTTACGAAAAGAGCGTATTCACAACCTGACTTAGCATTCAACCTTGCGCATTGCTTAAGTTCAAGTTCACTTGTTCATTCGTGCCATTCATTTTTGCGCAGAAGCAAGTCGTAATACTATGTTTATGTTGTGTATATGTCAGATTAATCTCATATGTGTATAGGATGCATTTGAGTGAATTAATTAACCCACTAGTAGTAAGCGGGTCAGTTTTACAGTGTTCATTCACTGTTCAGCTTCAGACATTATTGACTATGACTGAATTACTGAAACACTAGAACTATTCTATCTAGACTTTTCTTATTCAAAAAAACATTGTTAGTGCATTGTTAATGTCTTGGCATGTATACATGAATAAAATAGTATACGGGAATGGCTGACGTCCTAGCTTCTTGGTATGTGCTCCAGCACACCAAACTGCCAAAAGTTCAGCTTTTATAGAGGTAGCCTCACTTCGTGATAAACTAATTTTGTGCATTTCATTAGTAACACCTGGCTGCTAATAATTCTCAATGATTGCGGAAGTAGGAAGGGTGTACTTATTTTCTGTTGAGTTACTTTTTTGGGGGGGGGGAAATGACTACATATTAAAAAATTTGTTGGGTTTTTTGTTGTCATCTGAGGTTACTTGTTTGTTTATAGATGTTGGTAAGGACCACACACTGTTATTTAGGCTGTGATAAAAACATAAAATTGAAGAAGGCTGTGCTCCCCACAAATACATTTATTTGTACATTAATTCATTTTCATTTCATTCTCACGAAAACTTGTTTAATATTGATTACTTAACATTGCTCATCATGCTTGCATTGAAATTACAAATTTTATGATAAGTTCTCAGACTAGGTTTCTCAGATTTGAGATAGCTATCCAAGTTTGGTGAACACATGCAAATAAGCAGTACTACCATTTTTTGAAAATGCTTGTACAAACAATTTATGCATAAATCCATTTGTATGGCGCTTGATAAATGAGGCCCATTGCTAGTAAACAGTGGAGCAGTAAAAGGCGTGTCAATGCTTGTGAATGTTAAATGAGTGTGAAAACCTGTATTGGGTATCTTCTTACTTCTGAACAGCACAAAAATATGAATTGTTGCAGAGCACGGAGAATGGTTAAATCCTGAAGCTACTTTGTATTATTCACAGACAATGCTGCATGTTGCCTTATTTTATTCATTTGGTCACACTTAAGCATCCAGTTCACACTGCTTCAAGCACACTGTTAAGCAACTTGCACTGCTGTAGCCATTTTGGTCATGAAAATGGATATAGCTACTCGAAGTTCTTGCGGGTGCTGTGTGTATGTCAGTCTGCCAATATCTGTCATGGCGCAACTCCAGATCTAATCGAAATCTATCTGAAACCCACAATCCAAATCCTCTACTCATAATTCTTAGCAGATTGTATTATTTCTTCTAATTATTAATTACTAATTACTAATTACTTACAGTTACAGTAACAGTTATTAATGTTAAGTTAAGATGAGGTATTGATACACTGAGAATTAAGAATAGAACAGAATAGTCACTTTGCTTCTGGAAACTGACCTCTGGACTCTCAAATCTGCAGAACAAAGTCCAAAAGAAAAAATCAAGCCTGGTGCAAGTTTAATTATTGTTAGATAAACCTTTTTGAAGGTATACAGTGTAGAAGTCAAACAGGCAAAACAGAATCTGTACAAGCAATACAACTGTGGCTATTCTCTTAAACTTTTAGAAAGAGAGAACGAAAGAAAGAGCCAGCTACAAGTCTCGTTCAGCTATAAGACAATCCAGTGCTCACAACGCATAAAGACAGATTTCGAGCTCGGTTTATGTCCACTAGCTACAGAGAAGCGCAGCAGTGCATTATGGTTATGTGGCTTACGGGTGCCGAGTAGCTACACGCGGGATATAAAGACTACAACTTCCAACATGGCTGTCGCCGTTCTATAAGAGCTTCAAGAATAGAAAAGTGGCCAGGTAATATCAGTACGCCTTCACACAGTTCTTGTCTACTTTCCAAACTCATAATACATATCAGCCGCAACTAAATCGCTAATTTACTGCAACGGAGCCTTGCGGTGTGTCAGCTTTCTTAGCCTCGTCACAGCTCCACATGGGAAATGGACAAAATTGCCGAAACGCCAACTAAACGTGTGCTTGCATCTAGGTTAAACATGTAAGTGTAGACATGCATAAGGTGCCTTTCTGCATCTTAAATTATTTCATTAGTTAGCTGTCAAATGCACTACCAGGCTAGCTCCGGAAGTAAAACTGAAAGTGAGCACTTCAGTGCTGTAAAGATACTGACCGACTTTGAAGGGTAGCTTCTCACACATTGTAGTTAGTCCTGAAGCGAGTCGCTGGATGAGTCTGAGCGCTGACACAGCTGCGGAGGTGATCGAAGAGAGAAACAACCACACAGGCACTTTGTATATATAAGTAGGTAGAACCGTCTTGTAATATTCATGAGCTTATGCGGCCAATCTGAGCTGCGACCTCAAGAAACTTTTCCACGCCCCTTTCAGTTGGACGCAACGGGAGGCGCAGTGCTCTTGAGTTAGTCAGGTCCGCCCCTTTATTTCGTTAGTGCACATTTACAGCTCTTCGTTAAACAATTCCAAAAGTACTTTGTGCTATTTTGTCTACTTTATTAGTAGATAATCTATCTTATTAAAAGAAAATGACTCGCTCTTTAAAATATATAATGCAGAAGCATGAATTTATAGGTGTGCAAAAGTGAAGTGCGCACGAGCAGAAACCCTTGGTAGGCTCGACGGGTAGGGCAATAATAATAATAATAATAATAATAATTATTATTATTATTATTATTATTATTATTATTATTATTATTATAAAAGTATTAGTATAAATAAATAAATAAACAAAAAAGGAAGCAAGGGTGACAAACTATTCCCAGCTATTAAAAGCAGTTGAGATTAATTTCATGACAATAAAACTAAAAATGCCAACAACCTAGAGAGAACACGGAAACTTACTCACAGGTTGCCAGGCTGATACAGCATGGAATGTATCAGTAAGGGTTCTTAGGCTGGTGAAGGCAAAGACACACAAGAGATGGTGACTAATCCAAATCAAAGGAAAGGAAAGATTAAGGTAATATAGTTTATTGGTTGTATAACTTGGAGTAGTAGCAAAAATCATGAGATATCAACAGACAATTGACAGCTGACAAATGGTGAGTAGCGGCAGGCTAACACGCCAGCCCATTGCAAGATACCATGCATTCCTTCGCACACTTATTCACATTATTCATATTTAGAGTCGACAGTCCATGTACTGTCATGTTTTTAGGTGGTGTGAGGAAATTGGAGAATCCAGAGGAAATGCATGTGAAGAACATTCACCAAAACTCCACACAGACAGTAACCTAAGCTCAGAATAGAACTGGGGATCATGGACCTGTGAGGTGACAATGCTACCCACTGCACCATGCCCATTTTTTTGATGCATTGATTTTATTAATTATAATAGAATGGAAATGATTTCTGCTCCTTTTCAATTGGCTCTCTACAGAAATAAAATTACATAAATTATTTAGATGTCCAGAATTATCTTTTAAAAAATCTTAATGCTTAATTAATAAGTATTCACCACCAGAGTCAATATTTAGTACATTATCCTTTTGCAGCAATTGCAGCATTGAATTGTCTCAGATATGTCTCTATGAGCTTTGCACACTTTGATTTTGGAATGTTCTCCCATTCCTCAATGCAAATTTTCTCCAACCTTCCCAAATTAATTGGAGAATGTTGGTGGACAAAAATGTTCAGGTCATGCCACAGATTTTCAGTTGGATTCCATGGAAGTTCATTCCAGAACAAAAACCTTTTTTTTTCAAGCCAGTCCTTTGTAGATTTGCCCTGTGTTTGGCTGTATTTGGTCTTCACCAAACATAACACTTTGCTTTTAGACCAAACAGCTCAAAATCTTTTTTCAAAAGGTCTCAAATTTTGTCTCATGCCTTCTAGCAAACTCCTGACATGCATTTGTTAGCCTTTCTCAGAAGTGGCTTCCTTCTGGATGCTCTCACACAGAGGATAGATCTGTGAAGACCTGATGATATTGTTGACGTCTGCACACGTTGTTCTGTTTCAGACAGTGAGCTCTGTAACTCCTTCACTTCTCTGACAATTGCCCGTCTTGCCCATGCACTCAATTTGTAAGGATGGCCTGATCTTGGTACTATCTGGGTTGTGACATATTTTTTCTACTATTTTATAATGAATTTTACAGTGCTCCTAGGAAAGCTTTGCTGATCTTATTATAACTTTTTCTAGCTTTTTTCCTCCTAACAACTTCATCTCGAAGCATCATGAGTGGTTCTTTGGTCCTCATCACAATCGAATCTGCCATTTTTTTAACTGTGAGACCTCCCAAAGTTAGTGCAACCATACAATTGGACACAGGTGGATTTGAAATTAGCACAGGTGTACTGTCTTTAACATATTTACATATGTGGAGTGGAACATTTTACATATGTGGAGGGGAACATACATGTAAATGCAAATGGAATATGACTATGGAGAATGTGGAGAAGGAGTAAAGACTTAAGTGTTGCAACTATGGAGGGGGAAAAAAGCTGCTTATGGAGAATGTGAGGTCACAAGAGAGCTGCTTATGTAGAAAATGTTAGAGTAACAAAGGATAATTTGTATGCAGAAGCTTTAAAGGAGGTAGGAGAAGGTGACTCTAGAAGGACAGATTCCACAAGTACAATTCTCAAAGGGAAAAGCACAATGAGAACAGACATGGATAGCCAAGATAAATGCCCTTTAACAAAAAACACATTGGTGGTTGATTCAATGGAATTTGTAATGTCCATGGCAGAAGCAGTAGTTTGCAAACAGCCCAAACAGGATGTATCAAAACAAAACAAACAATCAAAACAATAGTACAATCTACAGAAAAATACCTAGATATAAAAGGACTAACTTAAGAGCTAATCAGTGAAGGCCTTTTTGAAGGGACATATCCAACTAAGCTGACATGTGAAAGCTTATAATGGTGCATCTAATTTTACAGTGGAACACTCAAAGCATTATCTCAAGTGGAATAAAATTTAAGAAATTCATAGACAGTAGAAAAACTAGACATTATATGCAATGGCTGAAACTGAAATGCAGTATACAAGGATTCACAAGCATTTGGAGACGTAGAGTTCAGAGGTGGAAGAATTGCTACACTAATTAATATTTGAGGGACTAAGGTAGTGGATAATAACAAAAAATGAGTCAGTTCTGATGGAGGTATAGAGCAGCAGATGGAAGTTTAAGGTGGTCAACTTTTACAACCCATGCACCAGACTTACTTTGCAGGTTCAGTTAAATCACTGTGGTGTGGGGACGTTAATGCATACAGCACACTGTGGGGTGCTACAGCGAATTTCTAATGGAACTGGGGTTAAAAAAGAAAATAAATGCCATTTAGAAGCTGTTCCACTTATGAAACTATCCAGTGCTCACAACTCAAAAGAATACATTTCATTTCCATGAAAGATGGTGCAAAAGGTCTGTGAATGTGAATAAATGTGATTTATACTAAACAAACAGGAAATGAGTGTGACAATGGAAGAAGTAATTCTAAATACTGGGGTGGGTGCTCTCTGGTGGTCTGGCATAGGTTTGTAAGCTATTTGTATGTTATAGAAGCCAAATAGCCAAAGGATGCAATTTTATATTGTGGTGGCAATTCTGGGGTGAATGAAACTGGGTTAACATGTTTTTGAGAATCTTAAAGGGTAAAACGAAATGAGGACTTAACTCTCATGACGTGAGCTTCAGACCCAAGTCCTGAGTCAACTGCCACACCATTTGGCTGGGACATAGAGACAAAAGTGTGCTATGACAACAACAGACCAGGCTCTTCTGCCAGATGTGGGCAGCCTACAAAGTCATGCTCGCTCCTCTGTATTCAGTTGTCGAGGGCAAGTACTGTATGTTCGATTGTTCCCCAGACCACAGGAAGAGGGGAGGTTAATAGCCCAAGATGCACTGGAAGGGTGTGAGGTCAGTTGAGGAGTGAGTCAGGAAATTCTGGGCATATTGAGCAATGGAAGAAACCTGCTCCATTCCTGCTGGCAAAGTAAGTTCAGAGAAACCTATTAATCTCTTGATTAAGTGAGTATGGTTGTGTTACCTTGTGAGTTCGGTGGATGTCAGTGATGAGTCCAGTGGGTAGTTGGCAGGAGGTCCGGGACTGTGCACATATTGAACATGTCTCGACATGTTTCAGCATCATGATTCAAGGTTCTCCAACAGAATTGGTTTTCCACCAACCTTTGTTTTCTGTGAATTCCAGGGTGTCCTGAACAGGAGAGAAAGTGCACCAATTGCAGCACATGCTCTCTCATAGACAGAAGCACATATACTTTTGTTGGGGGACACTCAGGATCTTCCTGCCCTCTGGACTTCCCCAGTGCTGCAGAGCAAGACTTGGGGAGGACAGATTCAGGTTCAGATTCAGATTATTCATCACTTGGGTGATTTCGAAGATTCTAGAGAGGGCCTTCCCATTTGTAGAACTAGGCCTGTATGTCAGTGTAAACTTGAACCTAGTGAAGAATAGGGCCCACCTGGCTTGTTGAGGATTCGGGTCTTTTGGTTCTTATGATCTGTAATGGGAACTTAGCTCCTTCTAGTCAATGCCTCCACTCTTCTAGGGTGGCTTTTATGGTGAGTAGTTATTGGTTGTCCACATCACAATTTCTCTCAGGTTCCTTCAATGTGAGTCCATATGGTATTACCAAATATCAAATAATATACCATCGTCCATTTGTCATCCTCTCTGTTATGGATTAAGATATATGAAGATTTCCCCTCACCTGTTTTATTGTTAATGGGACTAGTGGAAGGGGGTAACAATACTTTACTGTGACTGTGTTTAATCCACTGTAATCAATGCAAGGCCTGAGCCCTCATTCTTTTTTTACACAAAGAAGAAGCCAGATGCAGGTGGTTAAGTAGGAATGTAGCCCTGTGCCAGCAACTCACATATATACACCTCCTTGGCCTGAATTTCTGGACATAGAAAGGGGATATGGACAACTGTTGATTTAACTTACGGAAAGGGTCACTGAACAAATCAGTGAACGAATCAGAACGAATGTGCAGTGTGAACTCGGCATGAGACTAACGCCGTATCACCTGTTGATTCCCTGTCTGGGCCTTGACGATCTCCGCGAGTGGCGAGGACTCCATGATGACAAATCTTCCTCAATTTCCTGGGTACCCTCCATTCAAAAAGCGGCAATCGACCATGCCCCTGCCGCCACAATAACAGTAAATGGTTACATTAAATTGTCTGTCCACGATTGTGGCCACTTCACCTTAAAATTGTCCTAAGTTATCAACAAAGGGCTGGTGTGGTAAACGTTTTTATGGCAGGTGTGCTCAAAACTTTTTTTGTGTTATACAACATTCACGTTCAATGTATGAATTTTTTTTTTGCTGACCTCTGGTGACAAACTTTTATAATGGCATAAATATCATTCTTTCAAGTTACCTTTGCGTAGAATTATCCACATCTACCTTTCTGCCTGCCCTGAGATTTGAAATATGAAGTCGACCACTGACAGAAGGAGAGATATATCGCGTATTTCGCAGCATTCTGATAAGATGGACTTTCATAGTTATGTATCTACGGGGGAAACTCTGTCTGGGGCTAAAACGCAGCTTCCAGATAGCCCAGCTAAACCTCCATCCAAAAAGGGCAAGGCAGATGATGACATCTCCTCTGTTATCTCAACGCTCTCTCAGCTAATTAACACCCTGTCTGACACCATAGAGAAAATGGTGAGTGAAAATGCCTTAAAAATTGAAGGCTTGAAAAAAACAGTGGACTTTTTATGTGCCGAAATAAATAACATTAAAGGCAAAGTCAGTCACTTTGAGACGAGATTGAACACTGAAGAGAAGAAGATGGGATTCTGTGAACAACGTCTCACTGACCTGGAAAGATATTCCTGTTGATGGAATCTACGTTTGCAGGGTGTAATTGAGAAGTAACGAGAGGATGTGAGAGCGGAGTCCATCCGTATCTGTGAAGCTACATTCCCTCAGGGAGATCACAGCCTAGCAGACAAAATCGACACGGTTCAACGTATTGGAAGGAGGCTCCAAAATAGTTCACGACCTCGACCCATCATTATTCAATTTTCTTCACGAATGGCGAAGGACGGAGTGTGGAAAGCAGCGAGGACGTCAGAGTTTCTTCGTACCAATCAACTTCATTTCACGGAGGATCTCATTGCGCCTGACCGGGAAGAAGGCAGCTTTGGCCTGCTGTTGAACAGGCTCAAAAGGGGAAGAGGGCTCACTTCGTGGGAGCCTGTGCCTTCGTTGATGGATCTGAAATCGTTCCACCTTAGCGGATGAAACTTTTCACTTTGTATAAGAAAGGACTGAGTGACTGACTGTGACTGCATTTATGCTGAAAATTGGATTCATTTGACTTTGTTAGTCAGCTACTGATGCACTTTCATCTTTAGACGGTTCTACGAAGTTTGTTCTATTATTTTTGTTCTGTTTTTTTTATGTCTATTTCAATCGTTTCTCTCAATGCCAGGGGGCTACGTGATAATGTAAAGCGCAAAGCACTGTTTCTGTATACTAAATCTTTTAAAAGTGATTTCATTCTTTTTTCAATGACTCTACTTTTTGGAAAAACCAATGGGGCAACGAGGTTTGGATGGCTCATGGTTCTGAGCATTCTGAGCATAGTGCTAGATAATGAAAAACCATTTTGCTGGTTCGGTCTTACAGAGCTATATTGTTCCTAAGGGGCATTTTCTTTTACTGGTAATTTGTGTTAATAATGTTTTTATATTATTGTTTAATGTTTATGGGTATAATACCTCCCGAGAAAATGATTTGTTGTTTGAAGAGATAGGAGAAAAAAAATTTGTTAAGGTCTAATACACTTCCAGATGCTTTGATTTGTATTGGTGGAGATTTTAATATCGATCCTGATAACAATCTTGATAGATTTCCTCCAAGACAGTCTGCTTCCTCTAATTCAAAATTGAAAATGTTCATGGAGAAGTTCGATTTAATTGATATCCGGAGGGAGAAGTTTCCAAATGTTAAATCTTACACATGAGTAACAAGAATCAATCAAGACTTTCTCGTTTAGATTATTGGCTTGTACCACACTCATTTAAAAACTATAATGTTTCAGTTAGTATCCATCCCTCACCGTTAACAGACCACCACACTATTTTCCTCTCTACTCCTTTATCTTCAGGACACTCAAATATTAGTTTTAGAGCTTCTTACTGGAAAATGAACTCTCTCTGCTTAAGCATGATGAATTGAAAAAAAAAATTCCTTTTTGATTCGATACTACTGGGCCAAAGCTTCATCTGACAAAAAAATTCAGTTTTAACTGGGAGTTACTAAAATATGAAATAGGATTGTGTGTTAGGCATTTCAGCAGCAATTTGGCAAAACAGAGAAGGTACGAAGAGGAAAAGGTAATTTCAAAGATCATAACACTTCAGAGCAAAATTCAGGAAGACTTAACAGAAACTGATTTAATAGAATTTGCAGAGCTTCAATCTCAATTAGATGGTATTTATAAGTACAAAGCTGTAGGCTCCTACGTTCGTTCTAGAAGGAAATGGTTAGAACAAGGAGAACAAAGCTCTGCTTATTTTTTTAGGATGGAGAAATAATTTTAGGAATCTTACTATTGATTCTTTGCAAGTTAATGGTACTTTGACAGATAATCCTAAGGAAATTGCCTCTTTCTGTAGTAACTTCTATTCAGAACTCTATAAGTCTAATTATTGCAAAGAATCTGCTTCTCTTTTCTTTCAGTCTTTAAAGGAGTTTAATCTAATATCTGGAGATGAGCAGTTTGCCTGTGATAAAACTATAAATATTACTGATATAATTGACGGTATTGAAGGCCTTAAAAATAACACGTCTCCCGGCACGGATGGCCTAACGGCTGAATTTTACAAATGTTTTGCGGAAGAATTGGCAACATTCCTGCTAGAGATGTTTTCTATGTATTCAGTCAGAAAATCTGCCTCCAAGTTTAACACAAGGGCTATTAACTCTAATACCTAAACCCAAAAAAAGATACTTCTCTGATAGATAATTGGCGGCCTATCTGTCTGCTCAACAACGATTATAAAATATTAGCTTGGATTAGCTAGCTAAAAGACTTAAGAGTGTTTTAGACTCTGTTATTGTCGAGACTCAATCAGGATTCATGCCAAAAAGACACATAGCTAATAATATCCGACTTGTTTTAGATTTATTAGGTTATTCTGAGTTAGTTAATGATGACAGTTTTATTCTCTTTTTAGATTTCTACAAAGCGTTTGACTCTCTCAATCACAAATTTCTTTTTTTATCTCTCAAAAAGCTTGGATTTGGTGATCCATTCTGTAAATTTATAAGAACTCTCTACAATAACGCCAACTGCTCTATCAATCTTAAAAGGGGTACCTCTCCTAGATTTCGGTTGTCAAGAGGAGTTCATCGGGGTTGCCCTGTCTCACCTTATTTATTTCTCATAGCTGCACAACTTCTTTCCTCCTTCCTTTCAAGTAGTCATCTGCAGGGTATCACTGTTGCTAATAAGCATATACTTATTAGTCAGCTAGCCGATGACACTACTTTGTTTCTTAAAGACAAATCACAAATTCCAGTTGCTATCGAACACATTAAGTTTTTTTCTAAAGCTTCCGGTTTAAAGCTAAATCTTGATAAATATGAACTGTTAACTATTAAAACTTGTTCTTCTCCTTCTCTTTACAGTATCCCAGTTAAATCACAGGTGACCTATTTTGGTGTATCTATATGTAAGGAAGATAAAGTCAGATGCAGATTAAACTTTGACCCCGTTATTGGAAAAGCTAAAAGGAAGTTCAATTCATGGTTACAGAGAGATTTATCGCTAAGAGGCCGAACCCTCATTGCTACAGCTGAGGGTATTTCAAGAATGACTTACCCCGCTCTCTCTTTATACGTAGATAAACCTGTATGTTGTGACATTGATAGAATGTTATTTGACTTTCTGTGGAAACATAAGAGACATTATGTCAAAAAAATCTATTGTTATGAATGTGGTGGCTTAAATTTTTTTGATTTTGCCTCTTTAAATAATACTTTTAAGATAAATTGGTTAAAGCAGTATTTAACAAATTCTGATTCATTTTGGAATATTCTTCCTAATATTGTTTTCTCTAAGGTGGGAGGTCTCCCTTTCTTACTGTTATGTAATTACAATATCACTAAATTGCCCCTTAAAATATAAAATTTTCATAAACAAGTGCGTTTGCTGTGGCATCTGATTTATAAACATAATTTTAGTCCTCACAGTTATTTTATTTGGAACAATGGTAATATTCTTTATTAATGGTAATATTTACTTTATTATCTAAAAGTAAATCTTTGTTTTTCCCAAATTGGGTCAATAATAATATTATTCTAGTTTCTCAGTTAATAAATTCTGATGGTTACTTATATTCTTATTCAGAGTTTCTGAGTAAATATAATATTCCTGTCACTCCTCGAGAGTTCGCCATTGTAATGGATGCCAT
Source organism: Pangasius krempfi (assembly GCA_037576825.1). Classification (NCBI taxonomy): domain Eukaryota; kingdom Metazoa; phylum Chordata; class Actinopteri; order Siluriformes; family Pangasiidae; genus Pangasius; species Pangasius krempfi. The sequence goes on along the minus strand of CM074975.1, from coordinate 4,830,452 downwards.
TCCTTGAGGGCCATAACTCTTCTCAAGGGCTCTGCTAGATCCCAGTTTTCTTTGTCGATGATTCATCCTTTTGATACAGTAATTGGGAAGATTTGTTTTTTATCTACCTCTTCCGGTCGGAACAAAAGAATTAGACAACTGTTTCAGGCTGAGATAACTTCTCTTCCATACATTGTGTCTCACTGGAATGGCCCATACGAAAGCATTCCATGGAAGAAAGTGTGGACTTTGTCATCTAAATATAGAATAACTAATAAGGTAAAAGATGTTTCTTATAAATTACTTCATCTTTTCTACCCTGTTACGCTCTATATGAAAAAAATGTTTTCCAGATATTGATTCATTATGCTTGTGGGGCTGAAGATGAATCTGTCTCTCATCTTTTTTGGGAATGTACATTTACTAATTTATTTTGGAAGGATTTCTGTATTTTTGTACATGCTTTTTCCGCACAGAGATTCTCTTTGTTACATAAAGATGTTTTATTTGGCTGTCATAACTTTACTAAAGACAAGGACAAATATTTTTTGATAATTTTTTTTTATTGTTCTTGCAAAATTCTTTTTACACAAATGTAAGTTTCAAGGTGCTAAGCCCTACTTTCCTGATTTCTGTAAGGACCTTAAATCCTACCTGGACACTCTTCTTACATCCAACAATTCCAAAGCCCTTAAAACTGTCTCAATATGTCATTTTCATAATATTTTCCTGATTTTGTAACCAGTAATTGTATTCTCAATTGTACTCACCCTTGTATTGATTTTTGTATGTTCTTTATAGCCATAAAAAAAAATAATTTAAAAAAATCTACCATTTTCGCCATATAAAGTAAGGAGGAGTTAAGTTATGCAAAACTGAACTAATGAGCAGTGTTGGAAAGGAAAGTGCAAGACAGTCCAGCAGAGGGCGCTAACAGACTGTATTATCATATGACTCCCTGAACTACTCTCGCGTTCTTAAGCGGAGGACAGTTTTCTACTGAAGCGATGGGCAGAAGGAATACCAGTACTTTAAGTGTTGTTTATTTGGTTAATCTTGCTTTGCTGGATTTGTGCGTGCAGAAAATTGGATGTATTGTCATTTTTACGCACTATATATGTTTGTAAGGATGAGCAACTTTATTGTGCATTCGGGCCGTTCACTGTTTGCCATCGAATGGCTGAATGATTCAGCCCTTTTGCTTACCGTCAGTTTGAGATGTGAAAAGTTGACGCTAACATTTGCATCTTGCATTGTAATTGTTGTTAAGTATCAGCAACTTTGTTGTTTTGATCTATAAGGAGGATTATTTATTGTTGTTATTAATACGGTTATATGATTCATATGATGTGTGGTACAGCTCGTTCCTTAGTCATATTGTTTTCATATAGTTTCTTTAAGAGCATATCATTGCCTATTTGAATATTTGTATATTTTAAGACAATCTAATAGCTATTTACCATATTGTTATTAAGGATTAATGCTTGTTTTGACTGTACTAAGAAAAGCTGTTACATTATTTCCTTGTATTATTTCCGAGCCACGTGTAACGTAAAAGAAGCAAGTTGGAATGAAAGAGAACGTGCGGATCACATGTGGCCAGAATAAAACTTCAGTGCGGGTCACATGTGGCCAGACTAAGCAGTAAATCTGATGCCCCGGACATCAGAGCCAATTTTAGGCAATAACTTCCTCCATTAAAGAGAGGAGTTCCATCCCTCCTGGACTTTGCAGAGTGGTTGGACTATGAACTACAGATCCAGGAAGGTATTTGATCATATAGAGACTAACAAAGAGAAGGTAAAAATCAAAAAAGGAGGAAACAGGCCAGTGACTGTGCTCTTGGGCTCTACCCAAACTACTTCTTTTGAAGCACCTTTTGCAAAGCCCCCTTCACAGTTAGCTGAGAAGTCCAGACTGTACTGTCTTTACTACTGTAATAACCTGCACAATCTTGATGACTGTTCTAACTTCTTTCACCTCACTAAACAGCAGCAGAAACTGTGGGTGATAAACAGTGGTCACTGTTGGAGATATGGCTGCAGCCACCAAGCAGCACGGTGTCATTTAAGAGTCAGCTGTAACACATGCAAAGGCAAGCATTTGAATGCTCTTCATGACGTAAACACCAAAATAGGAGAACAGTCCAAAGGGGAGAAATCCAGTGCTGAAACAATTTGCGGACTTGTGAATTCCTCCACTGACATTCTTTATCTAGACTGAAAGGCAGGATGCGGTCAAGTCCTTCTCAAGGGAAGTAAAGTGCTCCTGTGTAACGGCAGTCTTACCCTGGAAACTTACGTTATCCTAGACGAGGGATCTGAGCGAACTATTCTCCTCCAGGAGGTAGCACTGAAGTTGAAACTCCGGGTTCCCTCAGAGAGCCTTACACTAAGAATAGTGCGACAAGACCTACGAGTGATACAAGTGTCATCAGTGTCCTTCACTATCTTAACAGCCAGACAACCCGAGAGATTTTATAAGATTGGAGGAACTTACAGTTGGGTCTAGCGGAGCACACATACCCAGTGGAACGCTTGCATCAAATACAGATACCTGAGAAAATTGCCCTTGCCAGAGATCAAACGTACCCAACCCATTCTTCTCAATGGTTCAGACTAGAGATATTCATGAAGCTTGGAAAGCATAGGACAGCGAACTCCAACATCTGGAAAAACTCAGTTTGCCTTGATGTTATGTAAGATTTAACCTATACCACCCCAGCTGCAGCAAAGAAGTGATGCTTCAGATGGAGCCAATGGGTGTGTCCGATATATGCGTACTGAGAACCCACACGGCCAAGTTGAGGTAGCACTGAGGTACTAAGAAAGGCCATTACTTATTATTATTTCTTTCTGTAGAACCACATCTCTATCCACCTGTAACCTAAAAGAAGCAAGTTGGAATAAAAGAGAATGTAAATGGAGAACAAAGGACTCATGCATTCTAACAGATGCCCCACAGGGATCATAACACTAAAGTAGCAACACAAACTTAATCCTTCATTACAAGCAGTAACCACATCATCCTGGTCAGGGTTGCAGTGGATCCTGGGAGCACTGGGAATATGAAGGGAATGCACCCTGAATAGGAGGACCAGCCCATCACAGGGCTGCATACATATACACATACATTCATACCTAGGGCATTTTATGTGTAGACATTCCACTTACCAACATGTTTTTGGGAGGTGGGAGGAATCCAGTGGACCCGGGTAGAAACCTATGTGAGCATGGAGAACAAGTGAAACTCCACACAGCTCAGGAATAAACCAGTGACACTGGGGCTGTGAGGCAGCACTGATACCCACTGCACCACTGTGAATTAACCTGTTAGTTAATTCAGCTGTTGATTTAATGAATTTCACACAAACCTGTTTTTACACAATATCGACCATACAATAGTATGTGCATTGTGTATTTTCATAGATTTGTCCTCCTCCTCAGCATTAAAAAATAAAAATCTATCCACTATCCATTGGAGTCTTGAGTACGAAGGTGCTCGTGGCAACTGCAGCCCCAAAGCCACCACAGCAATCGCAGTCCCAAGCCATCACAGTACAGCTCCCCA
>CM074975.1:4798882-4812598 GCA_037576825.1 Pangasius krempfi | reverse complement strand
TCATTGACAACCTTAAGAAGAGCTGTCTCAGTGCTGTGAAGTGTGCGAAAACCGGACTGGAAACATTCATAGAGGTTTTATTGATTATAATTACTTATTATTGTTATTTGTTATTTATTGATTTATTAATTTTTTTGAGTTTCTCAATCTAAGAGGATTTCTCTAACAAGCTCTACAGTAGAATAGGAAAATAAAAAGTCTCATGCTTCAAACCCACCCTTTTGTGAGTCACACAAGTGAAAGCTAATGTTCATTTTGTTACATTCTGATAAGTTTTTGTTGCTAAGAGTCTGAATGGATCATGCAAACATTGTGTCTTTATTAATTCTTTATTTCAATTATTGTACATTTAAAATATTGAGTGAATCCTTATCAACTAAAAATGGAACGCACATATTCAAACATGCTACAGAGCCACCACTGTATTGTATCACAAAATTCTAATTTTATGTGCCTCGAAACCCCCCTACGTTTTAGTTATTGAAATTTTCTGAGAGCAGAAATTGACTGATCGTGTAGTAAACCAATAATGCATGCACATTTTAATAAATAAAATACCTATGGTGGGTTGTTTTGCATACTGAAAACATTGTAATTAGACAGTACAGTGAAACTTATACTGTACCATGGACTTGGACTATTTTTTGCACAGTTTCAAGGTTTGACATAATGAAAACAAAAGAAAAAAAATTGAAAAAGAAAAAAATAATGACAATTTACTTGTACCCAAATTATATACCCATTGTCACAACCCAAATGGAATGTACATTACTTTTTCTGTAATTCTGCATATTGTCATAGCTATACTTTATTTGACAAGATGTATAAATACTACTTTAGCAGACACTACATGTTTTAATACTATATTATTTGGCAATATATCGAAATTTGACAGTGAGTCAGTGCATAGTTTAGAAGGGACATCCTTTGAATTTTGCTCATGGGCTGTGGTGTTTTTCCAAATTTAAACTTGTTCTTAACCTCTTTCTTTTGCTTTCCCAATAAATATAGCTGGACGAGGAGGTAGCTACTGCCCACTTGGACAAACTTGGTGTCAGGCTGACGAAGCTAACAGATAAGCAAGCCAAATACCTGGGCATACCTCGTGAGGGTCCTTTCAAACCAGACCACTATCGCTACTGAGGAGCTTCTGCCAGTTGGTCTACGTTCATGGTCAAAGCAGTTGCACACCAACCTTGTCTGTGCCTGCATTCTCAATAAAAAAGATCATTCAGGCTGCTTTAAAAGCTCTCACTTGTCTTTCACCCTCAACATGAACACCTGCAAAGTCAAAAAAAAAAAAAAAAGAAAAGAAAAAGTCTCTTTCAGAATTCAGTAAGCGGTTTGTAGACTTCCAAGCCCATTCTGTGTCACCTATACGGTTAGTTTACTAGTTTTTTGTTCCAGTGCCAATGTACTTTCCAGCCATCATTTTGGGAATTTCATGTGAGTGTACTCAAGGTTTCAACATGAAATATTGCCTGTGATGTTTCAAAAAACTCTTATGACAAAATAAAGAACGTGCCTGGACTTCATTCTGTATTATTGTTTTCATAAAAATGGATCATAAAAATTGCATTTTGTTTTTTATTTAGTAAGCTAAGTAAGCTATTTCACATAACAGATGTTTACATATAGTCTACAAGACATAATAACTGAATTTACACAAATGAACAAGTTCAAAAGTTTTCATATGCTTGATTCTTAATACTGTCCATTGTTACCTGGATGATCAACAACTGTTTTTGTTTTGTGATAGTTGTTCATGAGGTCCTTGTTTGTCCTAAGCAGTTAAACTAACCACTGTTCTTCAGAAGAATCCTCCACATTCCTGCACATTCATTGCTTTTCCCACATCTTGTGCATATTTTACCCCTTTCCAACAGTGGCTATATGATGTTGAAATCCATCTTTTCACACTAAGGAAAACTGAGGGACTCGTACACAGCTATCACAAAAGGGTCACAAAAGCCTCAGGCTGTAGCTAGGCAGGCGAGACCACCTGGGTGGTCTCTGGCTGGAGCTCTGGAGGTGAGGCCGCCACGTTGGCCTCTGGCTGGACACGTGAGAGGAAACATCCAATAAGAATACAGGGGCAGAGACAGGACAGAAACCAGCGTGAGGGGGAAATACCTGACAATTGTTTTATTTGTTTTTATCTATTTGTTACATTATTATTACAAATACAATTGTATTTCTCTCCCTTTGGTGAGAGAAGAAAGGGAGCAAGTTTTCTAAATTTCCATCAGCCTGCTATTACCTGGAGACCTATTTTCTTTGAGGCAGCTAACAGTTAACTATTAAACCACTTGAACTTGGACTTTAAAAGTGTTTCTCTTGGAAAAAAACAAACAAACAATAAACAACTTTTTTGTTTATGCACATATACACATAATTGCAGTACATTATCATCCAGGGGGAAAAATCTTTCCTATCTGTGTATAATTACCATTATATAATTTTTTTTTCTTTTTTAACTTTTGCTACCATTCCTTTATTCATGACTACTGTTTTGATGTTTAGAGTATTACTGTAGGATATATACAGTCCCAATATTTACCTTACATTTTCATTGCATGTTTCCTTAGTCATTGCTCATTTTTATGCCAGTTTCCAGTATTTATCAGTTATTCAGCCAGATCTTGAGCTTGAGCTTGAGCGTGAAACCTGTAGATAATTTACTATTCTGATTATAATAATTTTCATATGGATAACTTTTTAAAATAAATATTTCATCTGTCTTTACATCCTTTATTTCTATTAGGTACCCAAATTCTGACTATGCACGTTAGTCAATTATGCACAATTTATAAGGCTTTAAGAAGAAAATATAAAATATGATTGATGATGTTATGATTTTTGAAGGATAAAATGTTCAAAAACACCTCTTTCTGTTAAGGATTTCTCATCTGTGTCGGGATTAAAAATGAAAATGAAGTCTTATTTTGTTCCCTTTCAAGAAATATGAGCTCAGAAAAAGAGACATCAGTGCAAGAGACATTTTTTAGTTGTAGTGGTTTATTGAAATAAAAAAGCAAAGTGGCAATAGAACTTTTAACCAATGACTAAAACAAAAAAAAATTATATGTTTATGAGGGATTTGTTATTTAGAAGCAAAGAAATTTGTTCAGTTTTTATGTCATTATCATTAGCTGTACTACCAAAGGTAATTAAAATTTTTTAAAAAAGCAGTGTGTAGTGTTTTAGCAACAATAGCTTAAAGTAAATGTTTTCTTTAGGAGTTTATCAGTCTCTCGCATTGTTTTGAAGAACTTTTGGCCCAATTCTCTTTACAACAGTGGATCAGTTTATTGGTGTTTGAGGGCATTCGTTTATGCACAGATCTGTTGAGATCCCGCCACAACATCTCAGTGGGTTGAGGTCTTGACTTTGACTTGGCCATTCCAACACCTTCATTCAGATGTTGATTTGCTGGTGTGCTTGGGATCATTGTCCTGTCAAATGACCCAGTGTTGACCCAGCTTAAGCTGCTGGACAGATGGCCTCACATTTGTGTGAAGAATATTCTGGTGTAAAGTGGAGTTCATCATTGTCTCAATGACTGCAAGTTTCCCAGGTTCTGTGGCTGTAAAAACAAGCCCCAATCATCACACCTCCACCACCATGCATGGTATGGGGTATGGTATGGGGTGTTTGTAATGACACCCTGTGTTTTGTTTTTCGCCAAACATCTATGCCTTGGTCTCATCAGTCTGAAGGATATTGTTCCAGAATTGTTGTGGTTTGTTCTAATGCAATTTTGCAAACCTAAGTCATGCTGCCATATACTAATAAATGAAACAAAATCAATATTTGGTGTGATGATCCTTTGCTTTAAAAAAAATAGTAGTCTCAGGTACAATTTGAGCAGTTTTATAAGGAAATTAGCTGATAAGTTTTACTGAGCATCTTGCAGAACCAGCCACAGTTCTTCTGGAGACTTTGACTATCACACTTGCTTCTTATTTTTGCAGCAAAACCCAGCAGTCTGCATTATGTTTTGTTTTTTTTTGTTTTTGTTTTTGTCAGAAAAGTGGTCTCTTATGTAATATGCTGCTTTCTTTACTGACGTACAAACATTTTTTTGTATCATATAAAAATGTTTTTGTACTGACTCAATAATGTAGAAGTCATAAAATAAAAATCTATAACAAAGTTTGTGCTAAAAAAAAATAGGGTGCCTATGACTTTTGCACGGTACTGTATATGACACTAGGTCATCAGTGGCAGCTGGTGACTCAAAAAATTGGGGAGGACAGGAGGAAAAACAACCCACTGTGTCATGTTATTTTACACTAGTTGGCTACATTTGTACAATTAATAATACAGTGATACTACAGTACAGCAATATTATACAGGCCAAGTAGTCATATTATTACAGACAACGTGTTAGAAAGAGTACAGTAAACTACGATTAGCCTACTACTCAGAGTTCAGTGCAGCATTGATAAAGCAAGTGACTGCCGATAACTGGTGTGAGGTTAATTGAGAATTTGCTCTCTTTATGAACACTTATATGCTTGTACTTAGGCACATATGTGTTTATTTTATTATTCCTATGTTATCACTAAATAAGTCTCTTCATTTTAATTGGACAGCAATATATTCATGGCTGGCAATATAATCATGTCTGACAATTTGACAAATATGTTTTCAATATTTTAGGATATTAAAAATTAAGGTGACATTTGATTATCTATAATCATTTTGGAAATCACAGATTTCTTTGCAAACTGATATTAGAAGATCTTTGGATCTTGTAAGGTCACAAGACAGAGTAGCTGTTGTCATTAGGACCATGAGAGAGGGGCAGAGTGACAAATTTACTTAAAAGAGAAAATCTGTTCACATGAAAAAAGCAAAAACATAAATTCAAAGTCTTCTAACTTTGTCTTCAGACCATCTGCTGTTCTAGACTCATCATCCATTGAGGGGTGATTGATGATGCAAGTGTCTATCAGGCTTATCCTATTAAGAGCTACTGTGTTGACAATACGAGAGGTGAAGTTCCAACATGTGGGTGCACTTTTTGGTACTTTGGTACCAAAGTACCAGCATCCTTACTCTTTTGGTTGATTTGCAAAAATAAGAGCTGAACCAACCAAGAGTAGCAAAGAAAACCTTGGCCTTGGGGATGCTTTTCAATCCTTGGCTGAGGACAAGATAAAGGCGATGTGCATAGCAATGCACAAAGACTGCACTGGGACAACCGCTCGCACCTTAGCTTGTAAGCCGTTAAGATTGGTGCAATAATGGCAGAGCTGTCTTAAGTTTGTGCAATGAGATTCTTCACAAAGTTCAAACCAGACATCTCTGACTGCAGTAACTCAAAAATAGACTGGGCATCCTGTCCACTGGACACATTAAAAAAGGCCAAAAAGCATTCCTGAATTGTTCCATTATCATCTATATAACGGACAGTAGCAGACAATTGAGAGTGACAGCTCACATCAGTTGTTTCTTCAGTCTACCATGCAAAAAAGGGAGCTGCATCCATCTCTCTTATGATCTCACTTTTAATTGTTGATGCAGTTGCTGATATCAGATCATTCTGAATGGTTTTAGACAGGCCAGAGAACACACTAGAATATTCATTATGCTCCGCTAATATGTTGTCATAGCGTGCTATCAAGTCCACCAGCTCCCTATAGTTGCCCTTGTTAGCTGACTCCTGCCTCTCATCATGTCCTCTAAAAGATTGTTCTTGCATTCCAAGATAAGCCACTGCATCAATAAGAAGGATTAATGCATCTCTGATATTCATGCCAATGTGGTCAAAACACTTGTCATGGATTTTCAAAGTGCTATCTAAATTCTTAAGATCACAGAATCCTTGAGCAGACCAAGTGTTAAAGTGAGCTTTAGAGTTCCCCATCAGAAGGCATGGCCAACAATACATTCGGTTAGTCGTGGGACTCCCCGTTAACCAAGAATATCTCTCATACCAGACCTTATTCAGCTTTGAATCTTTCTGGTGACCTGGTCTAGCATTTTTGATCATTGTTATCTGTGGAGTTGGTCATCCAGCAGGCTTGATCCTTACCTTTGCTTTGTAATACAAACTGTGGAATCGCTGTGACAAAAAATAATCCACAAGTGGTTCTTCCCCCATTCCCACGCTCTGTGACCATGCCTGTCTGTGACCCCCTCACTCAGGCTGCTGTTATTTGCCTAGCTAACATCCATTCTAGCCGTTAGCCTAAGGGTCCTTCAGGCTGCCACAACAAGCTAACACTAGCTATCTACTTCTCCATAAAAAAGAGAAACGTAAATCTGAAAAATCTAAAAGTGGTTCACAATTTGCCCTTATAATTTCTCTTTTCTAATATGGCACTTTATCTATCGCTATCTGTCACTTTACCAGTTCGTCACACTCACTTACGATATAGTAGTAGAGAATTAAAGATGAAATTTGGAAATTATCATTGTATTCTCATTGTTGATTGGTTAGGCAGGACATCCTCCCTTGGAGCATGATTTTACATGTTTTGGCCAATAACAGATTAGCATGAAAAAAAAGAAGTACATTAAATTGATATAAGAAATCCCGCCCTAAGGAGGACAGCAGAAGCCCGTCTTCCTCTGCCCCCCACCACCACTTCACACAGCCTGCCCTTTCTGCCTGCAGTTCAAGCATTTTAATTAGAATTTCAATAATGGATTTTTCCAAAGAAGAGAGAAATTATTTTATAAATGGTACTGAAATTTGGTAATGGTTTTTTTTCAACCAATTACTCTTTTTTATATTTTGATCTCCCTTTTGCTTCTCAAAAATAGAGGGGAGCAACTTCCTCTGCCCCTATGGACCAGCCTCCTCTGCAGGTCATCCATCTGCTTCAAGACTCAGAGCTTTCTTGGTCATGACAGAACTCGTCATTGAACCATAAAATTCCAGCTTGAGCATGGCAATGCTCATGTTATGCTCTGAGTCACGAGTATTTATTTTCACTTAGCACATGACCAGGGTTGGACCCATTAGGCAAAGGTAGGCAGCTGCCTGGGGGCCCCGTTGTCAAAATTCAATTTCGCATACACAAACACGTAGTGATTGGGTGTGCCTGTGCCCATGATAGCCTCAGGTTCTTGTTCTTGGCTCACAGGACTGGAACCTGATATGGTCTTCTGCTGTTGTAGCCCATCCACTGCAAAGTTTGATGTTGTGTGCTTGCTGAGATGCTTTCCTGCTCACCACGGTTGTAAAGAGTGCTTATATGAGTTGCTATATCCATCCTGGCAGCTCAAACCAATCTGGCCATTTTCCTCTGACCTCTCTTATCAACAAGGCATTTCCACCCACAGAACTGTTGCTCACTCAATGTGTTTTTTTTTCTACCTTTCTATGGTCCTTCTACCATTTTGTGTAAACTCTAGAGACTTTGTGTGTGAAAATCCCAGGAGATCAGCAGTATATGTGATACTTAAACCAGCCCATTTGGTACCAACAACCATGCCATGATCATGATCATGATTCAAAATTCAATTTCGCATAAACTTTCGCATTCCATTCTGATGTTTGACGTGAATAATACCTGAAGCTCTTGGCCTGTATCTGCATGATTTTTTGCATTGCGCTGCTGCCACATGATTGGCTGATTAGATAACTGCATAAATGAGCACGTGTAGAGGTGTTCCTAATAAAGTGGACTGTGAGTGTACAGTCCAAGATATTTGATAAATGTTAGAAGTTCACTATAGTAGATCAACACGGACAGCCATTCAGGGACGTAACTGTGAAAGTGCGGTTAAAGTAGCTTTTTAGGAGCTTTATATGCTCTAACACCCTTTCGTGTGGGCAGCTATATTTTTTCCACTTAGCGCGCATCGAACTTCCCGAGGTGGGACATGACGTTATTAGAGCTTGCAAATCACCACTCACAAGGAGCTGTGATTCTCCAATCCGCGTCCCTCACCCGACCCGCAACGCACATGCGCCGCGCATTCGCGGTAAAAAATAAATAAGGCAGTGATGATGCTGCCTATCTTTACCACGCACGTGTCGGCGGTTTACGGCTTGAGTCAATCTGCCGCGCATGCGCAAAAACGATACTTTTTGTTACTTAAATGCTACGGCTTTGTATTAAAAATGGGTGGTCTCCAATCTTTTTATGTAATTACACCATATAAAAAAGTATTAATTAAGTTGTCCAATTTCTATTAAAATGTTTTATTTTTAATTCAGATTTTTAAATCAATAAAATATTCCTGTTACTAAAGTATGGTTTGCTGTGGTTGATGCTGTCCTTATCAGCGTTACTATAATTTTAAAGGGTTCTATTAAGTGAAAATTCCTCTCCTTGCTGTTGCACACCTATAAAAATAGCGGTTGGGTGAATTTGTTTTTCTTTCACATCCAAACCCTGTGTTAGAAATAGATGAAGATTAGTATATAAATATATTAATGTCTTATTGGACATGGTTTCTTATGATATGCCCTGTGCTCTACCATATAAATGTCTTATAAGAAACAATGTTAAAGTTGTATCCTGTAAGTTAATTCATCAGTTTTACCCAGTCAGTTTGCATTTAAAATAGAGGGATTCTAGCATGGATACTATGTGCTCTTTTTATGGTTATTCTGAAGAATAGAAAATCTGTTTTGGCAATAAATACATTATTATTTTTGGATGCCCTGTGTTGATTCTGCTTCTCCTTCTGCTAAATACATTTTTTTTTATTGTTTTCTAAAATAATATCTTTATTGTATAAAGATGTTTTATTTCATTTAAATACTTTTTACAGGGATGAAAGAATTTTTTTTTTCATTATGAAAAAAATTTCATTTTTTTATGTACACTTTTAAAACAAAAGCCCATTTGAGCACTGAATGTCAAAAACTTAATTTGTCCAGTTTGCTTTCTCTCTTAATCAAAAGAACAAGTTTTGATATATGTTATTTTTCTTCAAATGCTAATGAATACTGCACTGTTTTTTAAATGCTTGTAATCAAACAGCTGCATTGTTTTGTAGAGATCCAGTGAGTATATAGTCTTCTATACTGGACATTAATTTCATGCTACTTGCTACAAAAAGTTAAAGCTAAATGAGAATCCTGTTTGATCAAGGCTAGTTTGCCTTTTGCTTTCGTTTAATGTGTTGACGAATGTGTTTTCTTGCTTGAGTCAAGAAGCTAGTTTGTTAAAGACATGGATGAAGATGTGGACACAACCTCTGTTGTGGTTTCAGCTAACAGTGACAATCTGAACGTGCATAATTACACAAGACATCTAGAACCACAACTTGAGGCTTCCCCTGACATTCCCAGTGAGTCCCCTGCTCAGAAAAAACTCAAACTGACACCCCCGACAATGTGTATAATGCTGTACCCCTAATGGCATTGAAAAAGTTAGCAGAATGCAAGAAGAATCATTGCTAAAGCTGCAGTTAATTTGCAGAGATTTCTGTGGAAGAAAACAGCATCAATCTGTAGGCTTACTTGCACGCTTGAAGCCATGAATAAGTAGGTGAAAGACGTGACGGAAAAGGTGATCACTCTGCAGGCAAAGGTTGCAGTTTTAGAAAGTGAGAACAAGGTCCTCAAAGAGAAATGCAGGTTTGACGGTTACAAACGCAGATGGAATCTTCGTGTAGCTGGGATACCTGAGCGTGAAAGGGAAAACGTTAAGCGGGTCATTATTCAATTATTTAGAAATCTCTCCCCAAACATCACATAGAAGCTCCAGGACATCGCACATCGGCTCGGTCCAAAGTCTGGTAACACAATTCCTCGAAGCATCAGAAGCAACAGAGAATTCAGATCCTGAAAGATCTGACAAAAGAGGACAAGGAGGCAAGAAATAGCCGTTGGCCACTGGTTGAAAAGGCAAGGAAGGAAGGAAAGGGAATTTGAATATTCTCTTATATTTATTATATTTATATTTTAATATATTATACTTTTGCATATTCTCTAAGAAGGGTTAAGTCTGTGTATTTGAATTAGGCTAATTGTAGTCATATACTGTTCTAATCTCATGTTCTCTTTAAATCTTTCTTGTTTTTCATTGAATGTACAGGGACTAGGTGATATAAGCAAATGAAATGAAAATTTATTTTTGTTTTGTAAATCCAAGAAAAGAGACATATACTTTCTGCAAGAAATACATTCGTGTGCTGGTAAAGGCTAAATATCCCTCTGCCTTTATATTAATTGGTGGTGATTTTAATGAGGCACCGGATTTTGTTGCTGATAGATTTCCTCCTAGAAGAGTCTCTGATAGTTCAAACCCCCTCATAGGAAAATTCTTATATGGTTTCTGCAGAAAATTCACCCTCACCTTTAACAGATCATGCAGTCATTGACACTGTTTTGTCTGATGTTAGGAAAGGGCAAAAATTAAGGAAAAAATTAAACCCTGTCTCTTGGAAGTTCAATTGCTCTTTTCTTTTGTCTGATTCATATTGTCAGGAAATTAAGAAAATTGCAGAGAATATTAAATCCCTGGCAGGTATCTCGGCCATTACTAAATGGGAGCTATTTAAATATGAGTGCAGAATATTCTCCATTAAATTTGGGGAAAATAGAATGGTTGAAAAAATAAGAAATTTTCTAATTTTCTAATAAAAAAGATGAATGAGATCTTGAAGAATGCTAACTTTAGTGATGATGAAGGAGTCTCTTTATATTTCACAAGATAGGCTGGGTGACATCCACCAAGAAAAAGCGAGGGGTGTGGTTATCAAATTGTGAGCGAAATGGCTTGAATTAGGATAAAAAAATTCTGCATATTTTTTGGCCTAGAGAAGAAACATGGAAACAATATGAAATTTCATCTATATACATTAATAATAATTTGACTAATGACCTTTGTTTGATATCATCTCATGTTTTTGAGTTCTATCAAAAAATATATGCCTCTTTATTTGAGGTATACGCTACATCCCTTTTCTTTAATAAGATTCAATCTGTGATTCCCAAAATTAGTGATTACAAGAGAGAGCTCTGTGAGAAACCTCTTACTATGGATGATCTCTATAATATAGTGAAAAGAATGCCGAACAATAGATCTCCAGGGCCCGATGGCTTACCTTTTGAGTTCTTTAAAGTTTTCTGGGACTCTATTAAGGATTTTTTATGATGAGCTTAAAGAATGTGCTGTGAATGGTGAATCAAATTGGCAGAATCAATGAAACAGGGTCTCATATCACATATCACCCAAACCTAATAAAGATTCAAGATATTTAGACAATTGGTGCCTGATCACTCTTTTGAATTACGATTATAAGTTATTAGCATCCCTATATTCAGATAAACTCAAGCTTTGTTTAGACGCTATTATATCTAGCACCCAATCAGTTTTTTTTAAAGGTAGGCATATCTCCAACAACATTAGATTCATTTTAGATATTCTAGACTATTCTGAATTAAAGATAAATAATTTTGCAATTGTATTTATTGACTTTTACGAAACCTTCGACACTTTTGAGTATTCTTTTATTTTTGAAGCTCTACTTGAATTTGGTTTTGTCAGTTCATTTATAAACATGATATGTACTTTTTATAATAGTATTAAAAGGTGTGTCTCTTTAGCTTCTGGCACTTTTCCCCGTTTTACTGTTGATCCATCAGGGATGTTCCATTACTCCCTTTCTGTTTCTATTGGCGGCAGAACTTCTTAGTTTACACATAAAAAATTCAACCATTGAATGTAAAAAAAATATTGGAGAAAACGTATTAACAATTAGTCAACTAGCTGACAATATGTGTCTCTTTCTTAGAGATGAATCACAGGTTTCAGTTGCCTTACATAATTTTGATAGTTTTTCAGTGGCTTCTGGGCTGGTAGTTAGTGATTCCTAGGAAAAGTGAAATTATGTATGTGCACGTTTCAGATAAACCTTCTGTCAGTGGAATTGAGGTGAAACATCAATATAAATATCTTGGGATTGACATATGCAAATTAGGTTCAGAACGACTTTCATCCAAAAATAGATAAAACCAAAAAACTACTAAATTCCTGGTTGCTGAGAGACTGAACAATTACGGGAGAGTTCTGTTGACTAAAGCTGAGGGTATATCACATTTATTATATCCTGTTCTCTCACTATTCGTTGATAAAAAATGATCAATTCTATTGACTCTTTGCTGTTCCACTTTATTTGGAAAAATAAAACCAAGCATGTTCAAATGAATGCTCTGGGAAAAAGTTATAATGACGGTGGTCTTAGTACGTTAGATTTTCAAACAATCAACCAGATATTAAGAAATATATTTCTAATAGTTGGTTTCCAATAATTTGGATATCTCGATTTTTGATAATTTTAGGCCTATTTCAAAACTTCTGTTCCTTTCTAAAATATTAGAGAAAGTCATTTTTACACAATTGCAATCATTTTTAAGTCAACATGGTTTGCAGGAAATGTTTCAGTTTGGTTTTAAATCACTCCACAGCACAGAAACGGCCCTTTTGAAACTTTTTAATGACCTGTTACTAGCCACTGACTCAGGTGATTATGCTGTCCTCGTGCTCCTGGATCTTACAGCTGCATTTGACACTGTAGACCATGACATCCTGATTTCTCAGTTGGAGCATTGCGTTGGAATTAGGGGGACTGCATTGGAGTGGTTTAGATCTTATTTGTCTGACAGAAGTTTTTCAGTCTGCCTTGGGGACTTTAAGTCATCTTCTGCATCTTTCTTGTGTGGTGTCCCTCAGGGTTCCATTCTTGGACCTGTTTTATTTTCATTGTATCTACTTCCATTAGGGTTCATTTTAAGGAAATATGGCATCTCTTTTCATTGCTATGCAGATGATACACAACTCTACCTCCCTTTGAAACGATATGATGCAAACTTTTGAGCACTATTGTTGGACTGTCTTGAGGAGGTTAGGGCCTGGATGACCTCAAATTTTTTAAAGTTCAATGAAGAAAAAACAGAAGTCATGATATTTAGACCTGGTAACACCGGTGACCCCAGATTTAGATTGGAGCGTTATAAAACCATATGTAAAGCCAAATGTTAAAAACCTGGGTGTTATAATGGATAGTGATTTTAAATTGGATAAACAAATTAATTCAGTAATTAAATCTATTTTTTTCCAGTTGAGGCAGTTATCCAAAGTTAAGTCTTTTTTGTCTTTTAATGATTTTGAAAGGCTCATACACGCTTTTATCTCAACCTGTCTTGACTATTGTAATGGCCTGTATGTAAGTATCAATCAGGCCTCCCTCAAATGTTTACAGAGGGTACAAAATGCTGCTGCTTGTTTGCTACATGTTTTCTTATGTGTTGGCTATATGTCACCATTGTTATTGTAGGTTGTAAATGGTTGTTGTTTGATGCAATTAAAAAAGATGAAGAAGAAAAAAGTTGTGCATGTAGAACATTGTTGCCAACTTAGTGAATTTGTTCTCCTAAAAAAAGCACTTCGAAACCTACCAGAAATAGTAGAACATCTGGGTACCATTGGGATACTCATTTCAATATACTATGATCTGGGACACAGTAAGTCTAATCTCACTATTTAGGACAGATAGTAGGCGATTTGGGACGTAGAAACGGTGGCTGCATCCAAATAGTATTACTACCCTACTATACAGTAAGTGAAAAGCAGTACGCCAAAGGAGTAGTATGTCCAAATTCTCAGTATTCATAAAACAGTTTGCGAGAAATACCCACTGAGATTCTGCAGTATTTTTTTATTATATATATATATATATATATATATGTATATATATATATATATATATATATATATATATATATATATATATATATAT
>CM074975.1:4784226-4798782 GCA_037576825.1 Pangasius krempfi | reverse complement strand
TTACTATCCACACCATAATAAAACAGCTTGAATCCTGCTCCTATACTACGAGCCTTGCTACCCTTCCACCTGGTCTCTGCACCCTGCCACACTTCAAAAAATTTTCAGGAATGGCTTTAGGTACATGACAGATTTCAAGGTGCTGACTTGGCCTCCTAATTCCCCAAATCTCAGTCCAATTGAGCATTTGTGGAGTGTGCTGGACAAACAAGTCCAATCCATGGAGGCCCCACTTCGCAATTTACAGGACTTAAAAGATCTGCTGCTAATATCTATATATGCCCATTTCTGATAGTGTTGATTTAAAGAAACCTTCTGGTGGGTCAAAGCTTCATTTTATCAGCTGGAATGTTAAAGAGGCTAAACTGCCCAACCAAAAAAAGTAGAATATCAGACTTAGGACATCATGGGTGGGACAAGTTTTTCACTCGAAACTTAACTTTATGGCAAGGGGTACTGCTATTTTATCTGCTGCCCTATCTACATTCATTGCTCAAGTGGGGGACATTGATCCCTGGCAATTTTCATTCCCACACAGAAGAGAGTACTCCTATTTTTCACATGTTCATCAGTCTTATTCAAGAATTGATTGTTTTTTTTATAAATAAATCTCCTCTTCCTCTTTTATAGATAAATCTTACTCTTCTTATTTACCTATTGTGGAATCAGATGATGCCCCCTAGCAACAGGATGATTTGCTTATCAGAAGGTTAGATTGCCAGTACTCTACGACTCCCTCAACTGGGCTATATAAGGAGAGGTTGTCACTTTTTACTTTACCTATTGAGCCCCTATCAATTATGTTAAGATACTCACAGTATTTTACTGGCATCAGCAGTGAGGTCATAGAACACAGAGTGTCGCTATATGCTGATGACATGTTGTTATACCTCTCAGATATAATTTTAGGTTTACCCCAGGTAGTTAAGATATTGAAGCGATTTGGAACTTTTTCAGGCTACAAACTGAATTTTTCAAAAAGTATATGTTTTCCCATAAACAATAAGGCCCTTCAGATTATGGATACTGATCTACCCTTCCAGTTGTCCACATCGGGTTTCAAATATTTAGGGATCAACATCACACAGGAATTCCTTAAGCTTTATAAAGAGAACTATGTACCTTTGTTTGATAAGCTAAAACTTAGATAAGCTAAAGCTTAGAAAATGGAATTAGTTTTTCTTTCTCTCGCAGGTAGAATTAACTGGAATTTCTCCAGAGACAGAGATCTCTAAAGTGCTTCCCAACTTCGGGTATGGGATGGTATGGGCTCGGGTACTATTGGGCTGCAAACATTTCAAAAGTAAGTTTATTGGCTTCAGAAACCAAAGGATGTCTGGTGTATTTCAGTATCTATTTCAACATACACACAATGTGTAGTTGTAGCAAATACTTTCAAGATTTGGTTTCAATTTAGAAAATGTTTTGGCTTCCTCTCCTTAAGTGACCCTATATGCAAGAATCATCTATTCCATCCAGCTCAGTTAGACCCAGCTTTTATTCAGTGGACCCAACATGGTCTTGTCAAATTTAGTGACCTATTCATTGAGAAGTGCATAATTCTCCCCTCAGTCTAAAATTATAAGTAGAATCAGAAGACCTATGGGCATGGTTATCGCAATCAGATAGAATGGGCTAACAATATTGCTAATAGTTACGTCCTCACTGTATATTACTGGTATTGGTGTTTTGGTTCTGGGGGGTGGGTACATCCCTCAAAAGTTTTACCAAAGTAGATTAGTACATTTAATGTTCAATTTTTGGGGCATGAATGTTAATTAGGCAGTGTACATGAGACATTGTTGGGCATATAAACTTTATCTATTAAAATTATTTATGTCAAATAGTGAAAGTAACAAAAATTACCCACTACAATAGATAAATGAGGCAAAAGTAATGAAAAAGATTTACTGAAAGCAATGAGCCTAATTCAGGAAATTTCACAAAAAAATTCATGTGTGTATGTTGATACATGGCTGGTCACCTATAAAGTTAGTAACGCAAAGTTGAAGATTAGAAAAAAAAATCACCTGGTCTTTTTCCAGTCAACTGTCCCATTTCGGTGAGTCTGTGTTCAGGATAGCTTCAAATTCTTGTTCTTGGGTGACATCAGTGGAACCGGATGTGGTCTTCTGCTGTTGTAGCCCATCCACCTCAAGGTTTTAATGTGTTGAGCAGAGATGCTTTTCTGCTCACCACAGTAAAGAGTGCTTATTTGAGTTACTAAAGACTTCCCGTCAGCTCAGACCAGTCTGGTCATTCTCAGATCCTGCACACAGAATGATTTTGTTTTTGCACCTTTCTGATGGATAAAGTCACAGAGATCACACTTTTTCTTCATTCTGATGTTTGATGTGACAGCATGATTTTATGCATTGTGTTGCTGCCACATGATTGGCTGATTAGATAACTGCATAAATAAGCAGATGTACAGGTGTGGATGGTGTGTGTTTGTGTGTATACACAGGATCAGCTGAGAAGATCATTGGGGTTTCTCTTCCTCCATCATAGATATTTACACCACACGCTGCATCCGCAAAGCCACCAGCATTGTGGATTACCCCACGCACCCCTCACACAAACTCCTAACTCTCCTGCCATCTGGCAAATGGTACCGAAGCATTCGGGCTGTCATGGCCAGACTGTGTTTCAGTTTTCTTGCAAGCAATCAGACACCTCAATGCTCAGAAACTGGACTGACAACACACACACTCAACTGAACACCATCCCACTCCCTTTGCAATTTTTGCACATTTCTGTACATTTTGTTTTGCTGCTACTGTATTTATAAAATATTATATATATAATTTCTTATAATTACTATAGTCTCTACCTGGCAGCTACCCCAATAACTGCTATGTCTCTATATAGTATAAGCTATCTGCTGAATACAATGTCACAGCAATTTATTATATTGGTATTCTTTTGGCCAGTGAGTCAAATAAAGCCTAGTGCAACCCAGCAGAATATTTCAACAGTTCTTCGAAGTACTTCAAAGTACAAAAGTGACTCTAAAGAACAACTGACCAAGGAGGAGGCCATAGCAAAATGGATTGGGCACACAAGATTACTAGTCAAAATCACTGAAGATGAGGACTTTGTACTAATGGTGGAGACAGTAGATAGGAGGTTGACTATTCCAAAGAAAAGTAAAATAAGCAATCCGATTGACAAGGATTGACTTGTGGGGAAAAAAGGTCTGACAGCTTCATTCCTTGCTATAAGTTCATGTTGCTTTTGTGTTGAACAAAATAAACCTCAACACATATTATTAGCCCTTGAACAAGTATCCCACCCACACTGCACAGTCAATAATGTGGTGGCAGCATTTAAACACTCCATAGCAGAAGGAGAAGAAACCAGCTCTGAGGAAGACTCCTCCACAATGGAAAGTGACTCTGAGTCTGAAATTGAAGATGACATGCGGTGAGCCATTTTTATTTGTGTTATTATTATTTTACATGACAGTCAATGATCACATGAATATGAAACTGATGTTAGGAATGTCTGCTCTAAAAGTGCATCTTTGTTTCTTTTTCACTGC
The DNA here is from genome assembly GCA_037576825.1 of Pangasius krempfi. Taxonomy (NCBI): domain Eukaryota; kingdom Metazoa; phylum Chordata; class Actinopteri; order Siluriformes; family Pangasiidae; genus Pangasius; species Pangasius krempfi. The sequence goes on along the minus strand of CM074975.1, from coordinate 4,795,238 downwards.
ATTTGTAATCTCATGTAAAAGTATTTTCATCATTAAGATTTTGAGGGTTAAAATAGAAGCCATTTCTATAGTTTATGCTTATTTGTCTGTGTTCCTCTTGTTAGGTACTATCATGTCAACATATACCAGACACCATGTGTGGTGCATACCTTACAACTTGTGGTCAACATGGTGCAGAAGGAGGCATGTGTCGAGAGAATCTTTGATAAAGCAAAGTCAGTGGTAAAGCTCTTGTGCTGTGTTGCAACACAGAGGATATTGGACCAGTGTGACCTTGTTGTTGTAAATGACTTCCCCCACATGCTGGACAAGCACATTCACTTTCACAAGTGAAAGACTGCCAAACTGCAAACAGCATGGGATGGGACAGCTTACAGTGAGTGGCAAAAGCTTACATCATTGCATGACCTGCTGCCTTTTGCGGACTATAATAAAACCCTCCAGAGTGAGACCAAGTCCATGACCCTGGTGGGTTCCTGCCCTCTTTGATCTGCTCAGCCACCTTGCTGACTTTGAACAGAATGCTAGCTACCGAGACCTTGCCACTCTTGCGCAGAAAATGGAAGAAAAAGGAAGTTTGAACCAGCATTTTGCTTGGCTCTTGGATCCAACCAGTGAAAGGTTCTCTGTGAAAAGGTTCAAGGGTGTCTGTGAAACCCTTGTTGATGTGGCTGATGACAATAGTCAGGAACTGCTGAAACAGGCAGAGAAGTGTGTGGTCAAAAAAACCACTTTCCCACACACATACACACCATGAGGATCAGTCTGAAGATGGTACAGAAGATTAGAATATTAAGGAACCAGAAGGAGCACCATCCTCATCAAAGCAGCCAGTCTTTCAGTGTCTTTCAAAATGCTGCAGAATGGCTAGACAGAGGACCTCCATAACCAGCATGAGGCAGCAGATCAGAAAATATAAGGAAGAGCTTTCACAGTAACCCATCACTGATAACACGAACAAACCTTTGGCTGGCAAAGAGTGACACTTTTTAATCACAGGTAAAAATCTTTTGCTTTAGACCTGTTGGCTGTGCCAGCATTTCAAGCTTTTTGCAGAGAGGGTATTCAGTGTCACAGATGACCTCACTAGAGGCTGGCACAATAGAGGAAGGGTCACACTGGCACAAAGTGCTTTCTTAAAAAAGATACAAACCAAATATAACTGTTGTATTCACTGCCACTGACAGCACTTCCTATGGCAACAATATGCAAAATCTCTTTGTGAATTACTGGTCTCTTTTTTATTTTAATGTCATATTTACATCTATTATCAATGCTGAGAGAGAGTGAGAGGAGTTGATTTTTGGTTCCACGCACTAATGGCATTGTAGCCTAGTAATTGTTATTTTAATGTTGAAAATGTTGAATTAGAATGGTTGCATTCCCTGCTATTGACAGCCTTTGAGACATATGTTTTCAATATTTGGAGACAGGGTTTTTTTTTTTTTCTTCTCACTGAGGTTGCAATCACTGATGGTATTATAGCCTATGCACTTCTTCTATGAATGTATTTGAGAATTAGAACTGTTGAAATAATTAACAGTGAATTATTGATAGCTCTTCTTAGAGAAATAAGCATACCTCACAAGTATTTTGGTATGCTGTTTAACTTCTTACTTATAAATGTTATAAATAATTGGAGACCATGTAATTGTTCTTGATTCATGTTGCTGCCTTTACAATAATTAATTTCATCAATCTGAGGAGCAGAACTGTTACATTGCCTGTGCTAACTGTAGAAAAGAGAACAACCCAAATCTATTTCACTTGTGTTGAGTTACTTGATACTTGTTTTCATTATTAACAGAGGACTGTTGAATGTTCTATATTCAAGTAACATGTGCAATGGCATTACAGCCAGTACAGCTTTTCTTTTTAATATTTTAGAGTTGCACTTCTGCTTGAAAGAATGAAGAATGTCATATACAAATTTTTTTTATAAACAATGCATATCTAATTACTGGTGTTTTGGTCTTATTTGGTCAAATTCTTGTTTCTTTCTGAGACTTGATTTTTATTTATTTTTAAGATAAATAAAGACATATTATATATCACAACAGTTAAATCTTTGTCTGTATTGCATGTTCAAACATTAATACCATTCATAATAACATAATAACATGATGTTTTCTCCAGGAGTATGTAATGCGTTTGGAAATTCCAGAGAAATGCTTAAATAACACAATACACTTTAACTAAACCCATTAGATTTTAGTCAATTAAATCTACTGTAGATTTAGTCGTCTAAAATCTTATATCTATAAAACTAAACTAATACACTAAAACTAAAACAAATCAGATGACTAAAACTAAATGGCATTTTAGTCAAAAGACTATGGCTAAAACTAAATCAAAATTTGCTCTCAAAATTAACACTGGACATGCTGGATTTAAAGTTTTGCACAGCATTAAAAGAAGATGCCATGGCATTTTCATCCTCTGAAAAAAATCATACTGGTATTTAAACACCACTTTACCCATAAGCCACCGAGCACTAAATCTTCCATCAGCTGAGGCGTTTGTTTACAGCTTATGGCTATGCACAGACAGACCAGACTACTTGATGGGAGTCCCTGGCCTAGTGAACTAGCATGAAGATGTGGTTTCATATCATCTACAAATCGATAGGCAGGGCCCCCATCCTTGCGACACTTCATCCAGCTTTCCTGAAGAATATGAGACTGGTCTGTTCATATCTTCCTGTTCTTGGGTCAAGACAGCCATCACACTAGGGAACATGAGGACCTCGTAGGCATTTGAAAATTCAGTTCTGGTTCCATTCAGAATAGCTTGTTTCAATGCTCCATGATTGCTGTTGTCCATATTGTCAACTCTGATATTATCAATGCCTGAATAATTGCTCCAATTGTGAATCGTGCTTCATATATTGCAAGTGGTTCATTTGCACTCTGAACACAGCTTATGCGCATGCATTTACTTGATAGCAAATCCACTTCTCTAATGCAGCCCATGCAGCATCAATATTTTGTTTAACTTCACCTGTGACTGAGTCCAGCTTGTTCTTGCAGTCAGTAAAGCATTCAGAATCATCACTCCATCATGTGGATGTAGATTGTAGATACCTTTGAGTCAACAAATTTCATGCCATGTTTTCACTCAATTTTCTCTAAGATGTCTCATATCTTTACTCCACTAGTCAGCTTGTGCAGTCTGAATCATTGCTCCACCTCTGACTCTTGTTTTCCAAGGTCTCAGCTGCATCACTTCCTCTTTGTCTGACTCACTGGATCTTTCATTTTCATCCATCTCTGGTCCACGGCAGAGCACAGCAGATGGCAACCTTGCTCCATTTGTTTTTCCAAAGATTATGGCACTTTGCCAGTTTCACCTCTAGAGGGCGACTGGTCTGGACTCACCTCAGAGTAAGGATGGGTACTGGGGACAGTGGGGAGGCTCACATAAGGAAAACCAGTGTTGTTGATTTTTTCTTTGATAATTTCTTCTCCAACTTAGCCACTCAAGGCTTAAACAACAAAATCTGTTGTTCCAAACTTGCTTTCACCACAAGCTGTTGCTCAATTTGCTGTTCCAAACTTGTTGGGACTTAAAGTGGTGTTCTAGTTACAATACCAGGCTCGCATTTGACTTGAGCTGTTGTTTTAATTGCTGTTCAAGGTTTGAATTTAACTCAGTTTCCACATAAACATCCTTCTCAGTGCCCTCTCACATGCTCCTCTCATTTCTGACATCACTCAAAGCAGACAAGCAGCTTTCATAACCTTGGGTTCTTCTGTCCATCTCAGATTTTGTTTGTATCTCTTTGCTTTGGCAAATATGCGACAGAACCCCCAATGTTCTCTTGGCCTTTTTCTGACTTCCTTCAGAGCAGTATCGCGCAACTCGTTTACATATACACTGAACGGCCATAACATTAAAACCACCTGCTTAATAATTCAATTCCATTTTATTTGTACACCACTTTTAACAATGGACATTGTCACAAAACAGCTTTACAGAAATATCTAAATTTTAATTAAAATTTTAAAAAATTAAAAAAAAAATTTTATCCCTAATGAGCAAGCCAGAAGCAATGGTGGCAGGGAAAAACTCTGAGATGACAGGAAGAAGAAATCTTCAGAGGAACCAGACTCAGAAGGGAACCCATCCTCATCTGGGTGACAATGGATAGAGCAACTATAAATAATTCCCTTCTATAACTGCGTACGACAGAGTCAAACCAGGAAATTCATTATAGTTTTCACATGAAGTCTGCTTTGTTGACGTTATCAACTGTTCACTGACAGTGACTTGAGTGCATACTATTTTTAAGGCACCTTTATTTAAGGTGGGTTGATTGGTTGGGTCTTAGAAGAAGGCATTTGCCTTAAATCTCTATTGGTCAACTGATTTGAGTGGGAGGTGCTCTGAAAATTAGCCACACCTACTCCATTACTCCACTAAACTGGATGGAATTAAGACACTTGTATGATCAGTAAATATGTGTGAATGGACCTACAAACAATTCAGTAGCTCATTTTATTTTTGTCAGTTTTTTAATGCAGCTACAAAATTTTCCTGCTGTACCCGGCCCTGTTCATTCTGCCACATTAGAGGATGCTCCACCTTTAACGGAGTAGGCATGGCTAACTTTCAGAGCACTGCCCACTCCAAAATCATTGACTACTATATGCAGGGTTTTTTTTCAGTACATTTTACCCCATGTTTATGGAGTATAAAACATGGAGTAACCTGGGCACTTTGGCTCTTTCAAGCAGAACAATTAGTAGACTGAAGCTAAGAAACCCGCCAAGAAAGCTACGCCCAAAGCAAAATAGGCAGCTATCAAGATGCCCACAGTGGCTAAGAAGCCCAAGAAACCTGCCGCCGCTAAGACGTCTCCTAAGAAGGTGAAGAAACCCGCCACCATCACCACCAAGAAACCCACCAAGATGCCCTAAGAAGACAAAAAACAAAAAAACAAAAAACAGATGACCCCTAAAAAGGCAGCCAAGAGCCCCAAGGAGACAAAGGCTGTCAAGCCCAGGACCACAAAGCCCAAAGCTGCAAAGGCAAAAAAGGCAGCCCCCAAGAAAAAGTAAGTGTGTCGTCCATTCCTATATGTTTTCATTCCCTAAATGGACATTCTAAGCATGTTTGAGGTGGCTCAGTGGTTAAAGTCTCTAGGTTACTGATCAGAAGGTTGGGGGTTTGTAACAAGCAGGGATATATGAAGAAACTAATTTCACTGTAATGTATGTGTGACAAATAAAGGCTTCTTCTACTGAGTAAAGTTTACCCTATAGTAAGTAACAACTGCAGTGCAGTAAATCCTACCCAATATTTTTAGTTCATCAATACATTTTACCCTTTTACTTATTGCAAAGGTACTTTATTAAAAGTTATGTAATATATACCAATTCCAAACTGTCAGATTTACACATCCCAATACTGACAATTTGTAATTTATATTACTTAAATTTATATATATAATACTGACAGTATAACATAATACTGACAATTTGTAATTTATATTACTTAAATTTACACAATAAAGTGGCTGTGATTTGGTGTCCTTTTTTTTGGGGGGGGGGGGGGGTGTAAATCTGACAATTTGGAATTGGTATATATTACATAACTTTTAATAAAGTACCTTTGCAATAAGTAATCAAAACAGCAAATAATTATATAATTATTGCTGTTTTGATTACTACATATAGTAATCATATAGACCTACATATAGACCTAAATTAAGATCTAATTCTATTAATGCTATTTTTTAGTAATCAAATGGTTTAATGGTTATCATGCAGGATTTGACTGACCAAATTCTCAAACTGCTATACAGCAGAACACACATCTCAAAAACAATCATCTTAAATGAAGATCGCAGTTGTACATAAACAGGCAATTCTCCAGCACAATTCTCCAATCCAGTGGTATTACAGAAGTCCAACTATGGAGGAAATAAACACACTTGTGATAATAATGTAACATCGGTGTAGACATTTTAGCCACATCCTGTGGCTTCCCTTAGCTGTGATTAATGAGCGTGACTGTAATGTAACTGGGCAATTTTAAGGATTTTGCAGGTGGTACATTTTTTTTTAAATTTTATACGTCATAATATGCACACTGTTAAGTAACATTTAATGGCTTTTCTGAAGTGTGTTTTTACAGAATAAAATTAGGTGTAGATTTGACCCAGAATCACATACTGTAGTTGATACCTCAATTATTAATTAATATTAAATCTTATGCAATTCATGGGTATTATAATTATCGACATCAAAAATAACTTTTTACAGTGTTCTTAATAGTTTGATTGTGGATTTTATTAATTTATTTTAAAATTTGGGCACAAAATTTACTCTATATTTAAATTACAAGTCGCACCCTCGGCTCGGATGCAGCATCAGCTCGGGGCAGGACTGCTTTAACCCCCGCCTTCGCCCGAGACGCAGCGCGCGTGCGCCATGTTCACGAGACTCCGAGTGTCGGAAGTGACTGTCGGATGACTTAGGTCACGTGGTTTTTGATATGGGCTAGTTAAACAGAAAATTGGTAAACAGTGGTTGTACGTTGAATACTGGAAGACTCAAAGCGTTTCGTAGGCGAAGCGTTTTCGGTTCTGTGGTATTACACTGTCATCATGCAGAACGTCATCAATTCTGTGAAAGGCACCGCTCTGGGGGTGGCGGAGTTTCTGACGCCCGTCCTGAAGGTAAGCCCGTAGCCTGCTAGCCAGCGTCGATTGCTAGCTCACTAGCATGTAAAGTAGACATCTTAGATGATGATGAGCAGCATCTTTTACTTTCTCCTGCTGTCAGGAAGTAGATGTGAAATTCGGACCCAAGCTAACTCATGGATTAGGACAACTGGTCATAAATTGAACGTGGGAGTTTTACTAACATTAGCAACTATTATTCGCAAAAATATTTGTTAAAGTTTATAGGTGAATTATTGCTGCATTTACGTCAGAAGGGAAAAGCCGTAATTCCTATCTTCTTGAAAATCCTTTCGTTTTAACCTCGGAGCAGAAATTGTGTGTCGGAATTTTGACAGCCATGATTTCTCCAACACAAACCTGGAAGTGAGGCAACTGCCTTCAAAAACATGTAGTGTATCCGGCAAAATAAAGTTTTAAAATATGAAGTTTAGTTCGTATTTCAACTTTGACCACCCGCTTCTCCTAGAGATTAGGAAGATATCGTTAAGCACAGCTGTACGTTAATACTGTAAAGCCAGTGAACGCTTTTAAATCGGACTAACGGGGTGTTTTTCGATTAGATGGCTATGCAATATGCAGATATTATAACACATCACATAAATGCTCGAGATTTATAAATGCAAAAAGAAACAGATAACAATGAGAGGAACAGCTTGTCGTTTTCCCATCCTCCTCAGTTCTCCCCGTTGGCCCGAGACCATGGCGAACACTGTGCTTTCTCAGATGCAGGGTTTTAGTGGGTTTGAATCCAAACCCAGTGCGTTTCCGCCCCTTGGTTCGGTTCGTACTGACCGTTTCAATGAGAAAATCAATATCAAAATCAAGGTTGCAGCATTTTTTAAATATAAAGTAGTAAAAACAAAATGATTAGCTCATAATTTATGAATCTACCGAGAAGCGAGCAAAAAAGATTTATATACAGAAATTAACGATAAACGGTCGTTTGTAATTACTGGATCCTTTAAACAAGAAAGTAAGTAATCAGTTTTTTTCCCCCGCGCACTTAAAACTTCTTCTTGAAGTGCCCCCCATAAACACAAATCGTGACGTCTCCGTTTTCACCTGGATGTTTTATTTAGGGCGTTTGCTCATCTTCAGTCTCTAACTGTGGTTAATCCAGCCGCTCTTCCTGAAACCACGGTTAATCTAGCCGCACGTGAGTTATAGAGGCGCGGCTTTTATACACTTAGCGGTAATACCGCCGACAGCGGAAGGCGAGCGTCCGCGAGCTCCTACACAACCAGAGCAAATTCACAGTATTTCAGTATACAGGCGAAATGTTTTATCTTTTACATTTAAGTCTTTTACATTTAAAAAAATGCAAAAAGAATGTAGTCGCTTACATAAAAAAAATGGACAAAATCGATCAAGTTTAAATAATAAATCACAAATAAATTTTTAACAAATGTAGATGGATCATTTCACAGTCTCTGACACCAAAATATTAATATTTTACTTAAGCTTGCTGCTGAAATAAAATGGACATTTCAAATCTCAAACCTACTCAGAACAGTTCATAGTGACCTACATTATGGTTAGAATAGAAATGAATTAATTTTACAGTAGATCTACAGTCCCTGGATCTGTCAATATAACTGAGCCAGGAGGCACAGTTTAATCCATTATAAAATGGACATTTCAAATCGGTAGACGATGAAACCCACTCACATCAGTTCAGTCAGCTGATCAAACTCACTAATATCAGTTCACAGTGAATTACTCTATGCTCACAATAAAGCTGAATTCATGTTACTGTAGAATTTTAAAGTAATCGCAATTCACAGTCAGAAGATCTGTCAATGAAATTGAACCAGAAGGTTATTCTGATTTCAAATTGGTAGACAATAAAACCCACTTATTTCAGTTCATAGTGACCTACACTTTGCTCACAAAAAAGACTAATTAATTTTACTGTAGAATTTTAAAGTAACTGCTTCTCAAATTTACAAGATCCGTCAATATATTTTAACCAGAAGGCACATTTTAATTCATTATAAAATGTACATATTAAAATGGAAATTTAATAGGTTATTAAAACAGTAACAACATTGCTGAATTGAATATCAAATTTTAACAATTTAACAATCTAGATAAAAAGACACTTATTCAATATTTCAACAGTATCATTTATTAAGCATTTCTTATTCATTATTTAAGTATTAACTACCTAAGTATTTATGTATTATGAATTAAGTATTAAGCAAAAGTCAGTGCTATAATGCTGATATTAATAAGATATAATTTGTAAAAAAAAAAAAAAAAAAAAAACTTTTACCATTATGCTCTAATAGGGGATGGACAGTAGTGTAGTGGGTAGCATTGGCACCTCCCAGCCACAGGGTCCTGGGTACGATCTTGAGCTTGGATTAATTGGCTGTGCTAAAGTGAGGGGGAAAGACTGTGACGAAGCCTCCAATATGTCCTATCAGCATGAGTGGTTTTAGGGGTGTCAGGAACAATATACAATGAGACGGGAATTGGTTGACTGAATTTATAACTGAATTATACATATAAACTGAATTTACATATGTTTTTGGTCAGTGGGGAAAAAACTGGAGAACCCAAAGGAAACGCACATGAGCATATGAAACTCTGAGAAGAAAATAACTCGCACTCAGGATCAAACCCAGGAACCTGGTGCTGTAAGGTGCCAATGCTACCTGATGCACCACTGTGAATCCCCTATTAGAGCATAATAGTTAATCATTTGAAATGACCATTTTCTAGTAAATTGAACTTGTATTGGCTCAGTTTGATTGACTGATCTTTTAAATTTAAAGGTGAAATATGGTAACGTTCTACAGTGAAATTAATACATTTTTCAGCATAGTGTAGCTCACAGCAAACTGATGTGAGTGGGTTTAATCATCTACCAATTTGAGTTGTCCATCTTATAATGAATTAAAATAGCCTCCTGGCACTATTGTATTTACAGATCTTGTGATTTTGAATGGCAGTTACTACAAAATTTTGAAGTGAATTTTAGTCATTTTACTCTGAGCATAGAAGAGCTAACTGTGAACTGATTTGTATAGTTTTGATCATCTACCAATTTGAAATGTCCCATTTATAATGCATTAAAATAACCTACTGGTTCAATTATATTAAAAGATCATGTAATTTTGACTTGCAGTTGCTTAAATTCTACAGTAGAATTAATCAGTTAATCTTTATTGTGAGCATAATGTAGGTATTTGTGGACTGATGTGAGTAGGTTTTATCGCCTATCAATTTGCAGTGTCCATTTTATAATGGATTAAATTGTGCCTCCTGGCTCAAATATATACACAGATCCAATGATTTTGAAGAGCACATTCTACAGTAAAATTAATTCATTTCTATTCTAAGCATAATATACGTCACTACGAACTGATGTGAGAGGGTTTGAGATTTGAAATGTCCATTTTATTTCAGCAGTAAACTTATTAATATAAGCAGTTTATAAACAGTAAAATATTAATATTTTGGTGTCAGAGAGACTTCCTCTGTGAAATATACCATTTATATTTGTTAAAAATATTTATGGTTTGATTAATATTAATAATAATAATAATAAATAATAATAATAATAATGTGGCTTCTTGATATTTATAGTCAATTTATTTATTTCTTTGGCCTAATAGTTTGTGTCTCAATGCTTAACATCTCTTTAAACTTGATCAATTTATGCCCATTTTTAAAATGAAAAGATTACAAAAACCTTAAGCTTGTATATCATAAATACTGTGAATTGTTGTGTATGGAACCTGATGTGGTCTTCTGGATGTTTTCTTAGAATTTCCCCTTAAATTTAGGACGAAATCTTAGTAAAGATAAAAATGATTCACGAAACATTGAAACATTCATGAAAATGATTCAAAAAACAGCTCCTAAGGTAAAAATTGTTAACAGTAGAGAGGAGTTTCTATAGCAGAGGACAAAATGGCAGAAAGAAGAAATATTCTCCAAACACTGCTCTGTTCTGTCCAATTTGGTTTTCTTGTTTTTTTACTTCCTTCCATCGCTATTGGATTGTTGGCTACATACCATTCAAAAGTGCAACTTAAATAGACTGTCCCGCAATCATGTAAATTGGTAAAAGGTGAGCCATTTTGCTCACATCAATCTGAAATGGATTAGTAATAAAATCAGTTTCGTAAATAAATGTAAGAACTTAAATATAGTAACTACTGTGTGGAAATTAGTTGCTTCAAAAGTAGGCACATTTTCAACATTTGGCTGTTTTAATTAACTTTAAGATATTTAGTCTATAACAGAAACTTTGCATAAAGTAGCCTGTATTCATGATTATACAATTTCTTAATACAAACATTTTATGATTTCA
>CM074975.1:4766078-4784126 GCA_037576825.1 Pangasius krempfi | reverse complement strand
TATATATATATATATAGATATATATATATATATATATATATATATATATATATATATATATATATATATATATATATTTGCTTTATTAATAGTTCAAGTGTGTAGTACAGTACAGAGGACCAGTACACAATGTTAGACCACTGTAGTACACAAAGTTAGAACACAGAAAGGTAATAAAAACAGAAACAATGAAGAACAATGTAGGAGCTTACATTACATAAGTAATATTATAAATTCTTTGACATTTGACAAAACATTGACAGACTTTATGGCTTTGGAGTTAGAGCCGTATATATATAGTTTGGAGGTATTGTTGAAGTTACCTATAATGGTAAATAATATAGGTGTTCTATTAACATATTTACTTTTATGCATGTGAGATTTTGCCAGAATGATGACAAGATTTATAAGATAATATTCTGTTTAGAGTGACAGACATTATAAATTCCAAACAATACATCTTTAAATAAAAGAGAAAAGTTTTTACATATATTTGTGTGTACAAATCTATTCAATTCAATTCAGTTTTATTTGTATAGCACTTTTAACAATGGACATTGTCACAAAGCAGCTTTATAGAAATAAATACATTCAGAATATAAATTTTAAATTTACAAAATCCCTAATGAGCAAGCCAGAGGCGACGGTGGAAAAGAAAAACTCCCTGAGATGATATGAAGAAGAAACCTTGAGAGGAACTAGACTCACAATAGATCACATTCTCATCTGAGTGACAACAGATAGTGCAATTATAAATAAATCCCTTCTATAACAGTGAATTAGTAATGAATTTCCTGGTTACACAATTGCACTTGTTGACCATGTAGTACACACTGCAATTGTGTAACCAGTAAATTCATTACAGTTTTCACATGAAATGAAATACAGAAATGCCTTTCTCTTTAACAAATCGCGAATATCCTTAACATTGAATGAATATAAACATAAAGACATGTTCTCGCAGCAAACAGTCCAGTCTCCCCAGCTGTACCCTAGGTAACGCGATTCAATTCGCAATGCACTATGGGAATGGTAGTACGTTCGTTTCCGTGTAAAATACAATAAGTACAGTTTTGTACCCTTACATTTTCTCCTTTTTTCAGGTTTCTTTTCAAATTTGAACTAATATTCATGCGATCTCGAATCTGTTTGGTTTGTTTCGACGCTTTAAACTATCTATTGAAGACTTTTCTTAAAAGTCTATGGAGAAAATACTTCCGGCTTAGAAAGCGGGCTGTCAGTGTTGAGTTATTCTGGGAAACCGGAAATTCAAATAACCGGCAGACACTCGATCAAGACCATGAAAGCAATCGTTCAAAGAGTCGCTAAAGCGAGCGTGATAGGTAAGAACAAAGACTGTGCTCTAAATATTGTACAGTAAAGATAGATCAAATGTTTTTGTTCGTATTCCAAAAATACACTAACTAATAGAGACACAATATAAAAAGCAAGAATGGTCATTTCTGCTTTTTAAACTGGGTCTCTGAAATAGCTGGGGAGAACCACATCAGTTCCATCGGAAGAGGCATTTGTGTTTTGGTTGGGATTTCAGCCGAGGACACACAGAAGGATGTAGATTACATGTGAGTGCTGTTATATTATACAACAATTACTGTTTTTGTCTTCTACTTTTAATTAATTAGTTTACAGAAGCTCTTCAGTTTTATAATCTATAGCTTTGTGTGTGATTATCAGAGTTCGTAAGATCCTGAATCTGCGTTTATTTGAGGGTGAGAATGGCTGTGCATGGAAACACAGTGTAATGGACAAGGGGTTGGAGGTGTTGTGTGTGAGTCAGTTCACATTGCAGTGTACACTCAAAGGAAACAAGCCTGACTTCCATTTAGCAATGGCAGCTGATTTTGCTCAGCCCTTCTACAACAACATTCTGGAGCAGCTGAGGATTGCATACAAACCAGAACTCATCAAAGGTGAGAAAAAATAAACCAACCTATTCGATGACTGTGAGTAAATATTTTTTCTTTTTCACTTTTAATTGAAAGTGAATGGATATTGACCAACCAGTTAGGAGATATCAGTATAATATAAGCTGCATGAAAAAATGTTGTATGCCCAATTGTAATAACTTGAGTGGGCAACCAAAAGGAGATCAGCTACTCTAATTATTTTGTGTAGATGGCCAGTTTGGTGCCTACATGCAACTACACATTCAAAATGATGGACCTGTCACTATTTATTTGGAGTCTCCTGCTGCTCCCATAGATGCTAAACAGGTAAGCATGTTAAGCATTGCAACATGCTATATAAATTTACTGAAGATGCAGCTAATATACTGAAGATTTTCTTATAAGTGAACAAGCATGAACACTGAGTAAATGCTTTTCTTTCTTATGTTCATATGTATGTATGTTTTCTTGGTCCTGTATTTAAGTTGTCTAAACTAGAAAAGCAGCAGCAGCGTAAGGAAAAAACAAGATCTAAAGGCAACTTGGAATCTGGCAAGGACAAAGTGGGCCCCAGTGCCATTAGTGGGGCAGAGGGAGAGTTGTCTTCAGAAAAAGGTGAGTTGGAGACCTTTGGATGTGATGGATAAATACTTGGAACCAAGGAGGAAAGTAACCTGATGTGAAGTTTCCTGATTAATGTTTAATTATTTTTTCAAAGTGCAAAGTATTGCATTCCATGGTTCAAATTATTTGATTTCTTTAAGTTATGGTTAACTTCAACACAATTATGAATTTAATGGTCTCAGTGGCATTAAAGGAAATATTCAATAAAAATCTAATTTGCATAATTTTCCATTTACCGAACAATCAGCCAAGACATGTTTGGCATCCAGTGTTTGCTTTTTGCACTGGAACAATGAGGCTAATGTAGCCAGCAAGCAATAGAATAATCTCACCCAAAATCTTCCATAAACACAATTTCTTATAATTAAACATCTTATACATGATCAAATAATATCAGATACATCATCTCATACATAATCTGATTTTGTAAAATAGCAGGGATACTCTATACAAATTTAAGCTTAGCTTGGAAGTACATTATCATCCATGTAGCTACCAGCTTTCCACTTCAATGCTGCGTTCAGAATTTGAGAGAATAGAGCCTAGGGGTGTGTTTTATATGTTACTAGTGTAAATGCATCTGCCAAGTAGCCAGTTTGTCCGTACAGTACTAGGCCAGGCTAAAATTAAGTGTTTTGTCCTGATGCACGTAAATCTTTGAATAGTCTTGCACATTAAGCTATGCCTTTTGGTCATTGATCTTTGATTAGCACAGAATGATGTCAATGTATATTACAGAAATGATGGAAAATGATAGGAGGATAGTTTTGAGACAAGTTTTGAATGACAAATTTCCATTACTGTAGATATTTGTAACCTCTGGGCAAAACGAGCATGTCTTGACTGATTCAGCTAAGTGGTAAATAGTGTAAATTTGATGTGCTGTTTCTTTAAAATTATTTTAATGTTACTTTTCCTGGCCCTAATCAGGAAGTTGAAACAGATCTGTCCAGCTTCAGTTGATTGGCTGCCAAACTGTGAATGTATGGACATGAACAAAACATGTAATGGAGGAAGAGGATAGATGAAATTGGACAAGAAAGACTTTCACTACCTTATTTGTTATTTTGAAAGAAATTTGAGAACATTGGTCATCGTCTGCCATGAGGGTTGTGTTGAATGTACACGTAATTGTGATTGCAATAAACAGCACATATGAATTTGGAAAAACAAACAAACAAACAAACAAGCGGCGAGTTGCTGTTTTATATGACTGGTGGGGGTGGTGTACATTTGGCTGCATTACCGTTTCAACCAGATAATTACTGCATGGTAATCCCTGCATAGAAACTGTGTTTGAGTGAAGCTCATGTCATGAAAAGGTGCATTTTAAATGAACCTGGCTTCAACTCTGGCTGCCTGGTTTAATAAAAATTCTTGCCTATAAAATGATATTGAAGTGGAAAAAAGTGACATACAATACTGAAATGTCTGCTACTTTAGATCAGGGCTAGAACACAGAAAGTCTGTGAAGAACAGTTCTTCTTATGGGGTCTTTTTCTGGAGAATGTGAAACCAAAAATGGAGAATGAAGTTAGATGATCAACTCCTGTAATGTTTCAAGCTAGTGAATGGGCACATACAATTAATGAAACAGACCATTCAAATTCAGCATTATCTCCTGAAAGACAAGATGAAATGGAAAACATAACACATGCAGCATATGCTGTTGGGTAATATTTTTTCCTGCCCACATGTGTCTGCTGATATAGGCAAAAATCAGATTACATGTGATATAGGCAAAAAAAACATTGCTCCTTAGTGATGCAACAGAAATTGTAACATTGAGAGATTAGGTGATTAATAAAAAGTAAAATAAAAATTAGGTAGTTTTGATTTCAATGCATCATACTTGCAGTAGTTAAATGACTACGGAAAAATCCACCCCATGACTTTTCGGAGTAACAGATCCATCACCCATAATGGATGCATGAATGTGTGCGTGATATATGTGTATGTATGTATGTATGTGTGTATGTGTGTATATATATATATACATACACATGACCCTGGAGCTGTGGCTACACACTGCACCACCATGCTGCCCCATATAGTGTTTTTTTTTTTGGTAGTAAAAATATTAAGAGCACTCATAATCACGCATTGAGATAAAATTGAGCCTTCCTCATTTGTCAAAAAGTTAGGCTTGAAATCCACCATCTAAATCTTTGAAATTTAAAACTTTACTTTACGTATATCATTATTTGTTTAGACAAATTCATATAATTGAATCTACAATTGCACAGGTTGTAGGGTCAACATACAGGTAGAATATAGCTATTTATATATCTATAAATATTCTGTTTAGCATTCTCTAGAAAGCCAACTTCTCTGTCTTCAAGCATGATAAATCTGTAAAAATATACAACTTACCAATTAATCTAGCTAAATATTTAATCAAAATCAGTATAAGTAATGCTTTTATTGTGCACAGTTCTATATAATAAAAGCATTACTTATTACACAGTTCAGAACACAGAGTGGACTGTAACTAAATTACTAGATAATTATGTTAATAACTAGTTTACAACAGTTTGTGTTTTAAACCATATCCAATATTTCATTTTTTTTTTTAATTTGTTGGTCAAAATAACCAGAACACATTTTGAGCCCATATTTTGAGTGGCTGCGTGGCTGCATGACTTGTTTTCAACCTCCTTGCTAATCCCTGAAGTTTTATGGGGCTTTAAATAATCAAGATAATGTTTATCTGAACCATTGGTGAATCATATATAGTTTTTACTTATGTGTGTTTTTAATCACCCTTAAATCACTAAAGACACTCACTAATAATTCAGTGCTGACCATGTTATAGCTACTTTTTGAAGCTTAAATTGCAGAAGAAATGGATGTTATGTTAAATCATATACAGTGTTATTTATTAGGGGTGTAACAATATTGCATATCATATTGTATTGTTCGATACAAGACTAAACACCTCCTTGAGAACCAATGAAAGCCTGTCCAGTGACCCAGTGTTTAATTAGCCATGTTTAATTTAATTCTAATGCACAGATGTGTTTTGTTGCTGAAAGGAGTCTGAATGGATCACACAAACACTGTCATTATTAAATTTCAGTTATTGTACTTTTATAATTTTTAAGATTTTAGAATGAAGAATGAAGATTTTAATCAGCTGAAAATGGAAAACTAAGATACATACTTAGGCAATTCTTATTTTTGCTGTATTGAAAAAGTACCATATTGAAATATGAGTTATTACAATGTCCTAATTATTGTTTGCAAGTTACTGGGTTACTGCTATGGGTTTCATCACGGATTATGCAGTTAAATTAACATCAGCACATTATGGATCAGCTTGATCAGTCCAGTCTTGACTAGTGTAGCTGAAGGTTTTAATTCCAAACCAACAGGAGCACATGTGCCATAAAAAACAGCCCTTTGTTGATAACTGTTTTAAGGTCTATTTTAGGTTGAGGTTTCCACAATCATTGATGGGCAATTTAATATAGCCATTTACTGGCATGTTTCAGAGTTGGCAGAAAACCAGAGAACCTGGAGAAAACCCACAGAGCCACAGGAAGAACATGTGAAACTCTGCACAGATAGTAGCCCAAGCTCAGAATCAAACTGAGGACCCTGGTGCTGTGAGGCAGCAATGCTACCCTACAGCCCTACAGACCCCGAATGATTCCCTGGCATAAATTAATGTGGTAAAATAAAAGGCAGAACTATTTATTTCAACTATCTATTTCTATGTCAACAATGTATTTCCTTATTCCTCTCTGTAATAATAAAAAAATGATCACCACTAATACTGCAGTATTTGTTCAACACAGTAGGTGAGTTTTATGCACTTTCTGCTGAATGCTTGACAGTGTTGTGTAAATAAAGATTTCACTCACCAATTAATAACTCAAATGAGAGCAGTGCTGTTGTACGTGTGGAGATTTGAAACACATTGCAAAGGTGACTGTTCATCATCTTGGATCTCAGTTGACTCTTGTGCTGCATCATTTGAATGAAAATCAGTACACATGCTTTACCTGATACTTGCTGCTTTAGGTTGATTGACAAATCTTAGATTTGTCAGGCAGCTGTGTTTCTTGTAAGATGTTAAATTCTTGCATCTTTTCTGGGCACATTATAGTAACAATTTTCATGAGGCTCTGTACTTTTAACTGAGTCACCCTCTGCAAAATGTTTTCCATGCTGGGCTACTTGGATAGCAAAAAAAAAAAAAAAAAAAAAGGTTTTGTTAAGCTAACAGGCTAGCTGCCAGTTTCCCCCTCTGTTCTTGTTCAGCACCAGTGTACGACTTGAAAAAGTGGTGTTTTGCTTCATAATATCTCTTAACATGGTACCCCTTTATTACAGCATCTAAATTGACACTTCCCTCCGAACTCAGTGAAAACCATTTATTTTGCCAAAGCACCTGAATTATTTTCATCATTTCATCAAATATTATATCATGTCTTTTGTGCTGCCAATAGCTTGTAAACATTAAAGACATAGACTTAATTAGTACTTTATTAGGAACAGCTGTACACCTACACATCTATGCAATTGTCTAATCAGCCAATCGTGTGGCAGCAGTGCATTGCATAAAATCACTCAGATACGGGCCAGCAGCTTCAGGTAATGTTCACATGAACCATCAGAATGGGGAACAAAATGAGATCTCAGTGATTTTGACAGTGGCATGATTGATTGTGCCAGAGACGCTGGTTTGAGTATTTCTATAACTTCTGATCTCCTGGGATTTACATGCTCAACAGTTTCTAGAGTTTCGGAATGGTGAAATAATAAAAAAAAAAAAACATCTAGTGAGTCGCAGTTCTGCGGACAGGAACGCCTTGTTGATGAAAGAGATCAACATAGAATGGCCAGACTGGTTCGAGCTGACAGAAAGGCTACAGTAACTCAGATAACCATTCTTTACAATTGTGGTTCGCTGAAAAGCGTCTCGGAATGCACAACACGTAGAATCTTCCAGTTGAAGACTAGAAAAATGTAGCCTGGTCTGATCAATCTCGATTTCTGCTGAGGCACACAGATTTTGGCACCAACAGTATGAATCCAATTGATGAATAATGAGTCATTGATGGACCCAATATGGCTGTCAACAGTCCAGGCTGTTGAAGGTGGTGTAATGGTATGGACAGTGTTTTCTTGGCACACTTTGGGTCTGTTAATACCAATCAATCATTTGAATGCCACAGCCTATTTGAGTATTGTTGCTGACCATCTTCTAATGGCTACTTCAAGCATGATAATGCACAATGTCACAAAGCAAAAGCTGTCTCAAACTGGGTTCCTGAACATGACAATGGCTACGTTTACATGCACATCAAATTGAGTTTAATGTCTATATTCAGGTTGCAGCCATATTCCGAATACGATGTTTATATGCATACAGGCATCGGAATATTCCTATATACATGTATAGTATATATATATATTTATATATATATACATATATATATATATATATATATATATATATATATATATATATACATATACTTGTAAGTATGCCTGAGTTGCCATTCCTAAATACCTGGCCTACAGCTAAGCACCCACAATCCCTTGCGGACTGAGCATGTGCATATATCTCCTTTCAGTGGATTTTCTGGATAAAGTGTTTATGTGCAACAAATTTCCGATTAAAACAGGCATATTCCAGGGTTGAGAATCAGAATTTGGGGAATCAGAATATTGTCTTAATCTGAATCGGCTTAATGGATTGCAGCATTTACATGACTCAATAATAATTAGAATATTGCCAAATTCCGATTAATATCAGAATATTGATGTGAACATTAACATAGCCATTGAGTCATGATGAGATTAATTTTTATGTGATAGTGACACCCAGTGTTCAAACTAGGCACCTAATTTTTTAAAACTTTCTTAACCATTTCATACCTGAACTATGTTTCAGTAATGGAAAAAAATAAAAGAATGTTGTTTTTCTTGTCTGGAATACACTTAAAAACAACGCTTAGTAAAAAAAAAAAAAAAAAAAAAAAAAAATTTTTATAATTGTTTTTTAAAATGTCCATTGCAGTGGGTGGTCAGTGGTAATAGATGTAAAGTAATGCTATAAAAACAGAATTATTATTATTATTTATTTTATTTTTATTTTTTATGTGGAACATGTACTTGGACCATCAACTAAAAGTGCTATGCATGATTTCCAAATTTTCTTTTATGTGATTACCTGTTTAACAGTTAAGAGAATAACCTGTCACTAACTGATCACTAATTTAGTGGTCGTATTTGAAAATAACATTTTTAAGATCTTTGAAAACACTAAATGTTACTTATGTTGAAGCAATGTATTTTGAACAGTAGTTCTAGTGCTTTACTTATTTTTTATCCTTATCTGTAACTGTATACTGTTGAGGAATGCCAGTCCATATCTCAGAGTCATTGTCTATGGGCTGCCTTGAAGCAGTTTCTTTGTGGAATGAAGCAGTAGTGTTTTCCCAGTGCACTGTTGCAATTTCCACCTGGTTGCTTCTTTACAATCATCGTAATTTGGCGTGTTGTCCATCCTGTCCGTGCAGACCTATTCAGTTTGATCCAGCTTGTACACACCACCCATGGCCTGGTTGTAGCTCATCACAACTTTAGGACGCTTGATTTTCACAAAGGATCCATTTCTTCTGATTCTATCTTTCAACTTCATCTTTATTTCCAGCTCCAACAAAGTTGGAAGCCGTAACAACGGTACGATTATCAAACCACTTGGTTAACACCACTATTCGATCCCCACTCCTGACCTCGTCATAGTTCCCTTTCTCTTTTAGACATCTGTTTGTCACTCATCAGTGGTGGGTTGGCAAAGCGGGATGCCCTAGCTGTTCCAGCTGCATGTATCTTCTTTGCTGCCAGCAACTCCAGCAGATTGTAAGTTGTGAAGAAGTTATCAAAGAAGATCTCGTGGTTTTCTGATGTGCAGCCATTGACACAAATAGGCTACCACTGAGGCTCTATGGCCTAAGATGGCATTATTCAATTCAATTTTATTTGTATAGTGCTTTTAACAATGGACATTATCACAAAGCAGCTTTACAGAAAATATAAATTCAGGATATAAATTTTAAATTTATAAATTTATTCTTAATATAGGTGATGGTGGCAAGGAAAAACTCTCTGAGACAATATGAGAAAGAAACCTTGAGAGGAACCAGACTCAAAAGGGAACCCATCCTCACCTGGGTGACAACGGGTAGTGCGATTATAAATAATTCCCTTCTACAATGGTGAACTACATGGTCAAAAAAGGGCCATCCCTCTCAGAAAGCTCTGTCTTTAAGCCAGAGCCATGGTGCATGGAGTGTGAAAGTGTGCTCTGTGCTCTGCATTTAACCCATCCAAGTGCACACACACAGTAGTGAACACACACACCGTGAACACACACCCGGAGCAGTGGACAGCCTTTTTTTTTTTTTGCTGCAGTGCCCGGGGAGTAGTTGGGGGTTCGGTGCCTTGCTCAAGGGTCTCATCTCATTCGTGGTATTGAGGGTGGAAGAGAGAGCTGGTCATTCATTCCCCCCACCTACAATCCCTGTTGAGCCCACGACCTTCAGGTTAGGCCAGGACTGCCCTTGTCCCTGCCCTTTTGTACACTGTAGTATAGAGTTCTGACTTTATAAAACACATTTTTGCTCTCAGGAGGCCTGCCATAATTGTTTACGACATTGAAGATTGTAGATTGAAGTGAAGCTGAAAAAAATCTGTCTTGGGACAAGGTGTCTCGAGGTTTATGCTTGATTCCCACTCTGGGGAATGTCAACACTCCCACTGACATGTGTTAGTCTACAAGAGTTTCTATTTCATGCACTGATGCATGTTTATACCCCTCATAGCATTTTGTTCAGAATAGACATTAATCATTGTGGTCATCAGTTCAAACACCTTCTGGGGAATATACCATTTGAAGTCGAAACAAGGAGTTAATGGTTCAATGATGTTTGTCATAGGATCTTCCCAATTAGACAGCAAAGGAGTATAAGGAGTATGATGTAACTGGATGTCTTTTTTCTTTTTCAGGTTAGCATAAAGGTCATCTTCACAAACTATGACATTTTCCTCCTCATTTCCTTCCCTGACCCTTCCACATCATGTACCGTCTCAAGAGCTTCTTGCCTTATCAGTGGTACTGGAGTTTTTTTTAAGAACATCAAACTTTACTGCACAGTAATAATCTTTCACAGATTGTTATACTCACCTACCCTCGAGAGTCTAGCACTCTCTCACTAGCCAAGCTTTAAATTTTTGAGATGTTTCCACTGTCAGTTAACTGAAGCACTTCAAATGCTATGTACTATGTAGAATAGATATTTTTCATCTTACTGTACATTGTATTTTATGCAGTATTTATCTGGATATCCCATGGCTGATCTGTGTAACAGCTATAACATTAAAACCACTGAGAGGTGACGTGAATAACATTGATTATCTCATTACAATGGCAGCTGTCATGGGGTGGGATATATTAGGCAGCAAGTGAACAGTCAGTTCTCGAAGTTGATGTGTTGGAAGCAGGAATAATGTGCAAGTGTAAGAATCTGAGTGACTTTGACAAGGCCAATTTGTGATGGCTAGAAGACTGGGTCATAGCATCTCCAAAATGGCAGGTCATATGAGTGTTCTGGTATGCAGTGGTTAATACCTACCAAAAGTGGTCCAAGGAAGGACAACCGGTGAACCTGCGACAAGGTCATGGGTGCCAGAGGCTCACTGATGCATGTGGGGAGGGAAGGTTAGCCTGTCTGGTCCGATCCGACAGAAGAGCTACTGTAGAACAAATGTGCTGAAAAAGTTAATGCTGGTAGTTAATTAATAGAAAGGTGTCAGAACACTCAGTGCATCGCAGCTTATGGCCAGGTGCATGTGCGTTGCTTACCTGGGGAAGAGATGGCACCAGAATGCATGGGAAGAGGGCAAGCTGGCAGAGGGACTGTGATGCTCTGGGCAATGTTCTGCTGGGAAACCTTTGTTACTTTGACATGTACCACCTACCTAAACATTGTTGCAGACCAAGTATACCCCTTTATGGCAACGGTATTGCCTAATAGCAGTGGCCTCTTTCAGCAGGATAATGCGCCCTGCTACACTGCAAAAATAGTTCAGGAATGATTTGAGGAATATGACAAAGAGTTCAAGGTGTTGACCTGGCCTCCAAATTCCCCAACTTACAGGACTTAAAGGTTCTGCTGCTAACATCTTGGTGCCAGATACCACAGCACACCTTCAGCGGCCTTGTGGAGTCCATGCCTCGACGGGTCAGAGCTGTTTTGGCAACACAAGGGGGACCTACACAATATTAGGCAGGTTTTAATGTTAGTATCACCGATATATGTATATGCCTATGATATACACTCACCATCCACTTTAATAGGAACACCTATACTCCTGCTCATTTATTCAGCTATCCAATCATTCAGTCATGTGATAGCACAGTACATAAATTGATGCAAATACAGGTAAAGAGCATCAGTTAATGTTCACATCAAACATCAGAATGTGGAAAAAATGTGATCTCAGTGACTTTATCTGTGGCATGGTTATTGGTACCAGATGGACTGGTTTATGGAGTATTTAAGAAACTGCTGGGAATTTCACACACAACAGTCTCTGGAGTGTACACAGAATGGTGCGAAGTTCTATGGGTGGAAACAACTTGCTGATGAGAGAGATCAGAGGACAATGACCAGACTGGTTTGAGCTGACAGGAAATCTATAGTAGCTCAAATAAGCACTCTTTACAACCATGGTGAGTAGAAAAGCATCTCAGCATGCACAAAAAATTGGACCCTGAGATGGATGGGCTACAACAGCTGACGACTACATCAGTTTCCACTCTTGTCAACCAAGAACAGGAATCTGAGGCTATCATGGGCATAGGCTCCCCCAAACTGAACAGGTGAAGATTAGAAAAAAAAGAATGTCTTCAGCGGTCCATTTTCCATGAGTCTATGCCCATGAAAGCCTTAGATTCTTGTGTTCTTCTGTTTTTGCAACCTTGTGGCAATCCAATCTCAGTTCTTGGATGAAAACTACACAATAGACAAACACCAAATAGATTCATTTTAAATGCAGAACAATTCAGTCTGTTAAATATGCACTGTTAAATAATATATGAACTGGTTAACAGAGACCGACTGCGATCCATTGTGAAGTTTTACTGACTATACTCTACTCTCTCCAAAGGCTCCACCCTTTGCAGTAAGATGTCTGAAGGGTCCCCTCTGTAGGTATTAAAAGAATTAATACACACCTTTTATTACAGATTTTTAAAAAAATACATATTCTACCTTTTTTGTCCCACACATGTAAAACACATGTAAAAAAAAATCTTTGATCTGTTTAGGAAAATAAATAGCCAATATTTAAATATTCATTAGCTTCATAGCTAGTAGGTGAAGAGACATCACATTAACTGTGTTATTGATGTTAACCTGACACATACTTCACCAAGGAGTTTACAGTAGTACATGCATTAAATATTAATAAAAGTAATAAAAATTACATTGTTGTGTACAGCATGGTACACAAAGTGTCCATAGAAACAAAATGCTTCAGACAACACAAGCAAAGTGTTTCTGAGAATGTGTTACTTGGCAAATTTACAATATCTACATTTATTACTGAAGCACAATGCTAGTATATAATTTAATATTATTTTCTCTATTTCTGTTTTGCTGGGGCATGACACTGTAGACCAGACCAGGAGACCAGCTAACACCTGTTGACCTGCCAGCCAGGACAGGCTGGTGAAGCTAGCAGGCAAACAGTCCAACCAGCTAGACCACCCTTACCTAATGCGCCTTTACATGCCACAAAATGCTCTGTAATGTCGTAAAACGACACATGCGCAGTAGAGGTAGGTCAGGGTCGTAAAACTATGAATTATGCACCGATTGGCACCGCGCATGTTTAGAGCAGCCTACCATGCGCGCATGCGCGCTACAAGGATCGGCGACTACCGAGATATCAACGTCTATGTGAAGTCGAACACGCCTACAGATTCAGTATTATTAATCTAAACACTGTAAAACGATAGTACACCATGTCATTTAATGGAATGAAGTGGTATAAGCGCACAGCACTGATGTATGCAATCGGAACATGGACTTTGCTTGGGTCTTGTGTATATTACACATTTTACAAAGGCGACACACGAGGTAAGTCAGACTCCTAGCTAACTAACCTCCAGTTAGCCACATTAACACAACGAGTAACAATTACGGGGCTTAAACAACAACAAAATATCGTCTTAAAACAGGATTTGTTAGCACTGTTCTGCTACTCCGTGAGTATAATTCGCGCCAAGCCCATTCTCCATGGTCCAAATCAAACCGCCACTAGAAGAGCGATCTTCATGTGATAGGCGGTGTTGGCTAGCGGCGGCTGCTGGTGATCTCCCAGTAGTTGTGATGGGTCGTCCTTGAACGATTCGTTCATTTTGAACGAATTTTTAATGTGACTCGGGAAGTACGAGTCGTCTCGGGGAGTGATTCGTTCAGTCGCGCAACATCCTATAGGCTCTGTACTGGAATTAGTTCACCTGTTTCGAGTCTTCGAGTCTGAGTCGTTCATCTTAACCAATGCAGTCTGAGCCGGAAAGAGAATTGATTAGTTCATCTTTCGAGTCGTTCGTTCTTTTGTCAGGTGACATGACAGCATTGGACAGAGAAATTAGTTAATTTACAACCTTCCTTACAAACGGGGGCATAGTTATTATTATTATTATTATTATTATTATTATCATTATTATTATTATTATTATTTACTCTTACAGTTATGTGATGCGTTTCTGGTCTCAAATTGTTGCTTTTAATTTCTGTCATGATGGTTCTTTTCCATAACACTGAATGTGGTAAAGGTAATAAAGAGTTTTTATTACCTTTACCACATTCAGTGTTATGGAAAATACGGAACTGTAAGAGTAAATAGTAATAATAATACTAACTATGCACCCGTTTGTAAGAAAGGTTGTAAATTAACTGATTTCTCTGTCCAATGCTGTCGTGTCACGTGACAAAAGAACGAAGACTCGAGAGATGAACTAATCAATTCTCTTTCCGGCTCGGACTGCACTGGTTAAGATTATGGGGCTGTCACGTGATGAACGAACGACTCAAACCCGAAGACTTGTCAGATAAGAGGTGAGGTGAGTTAATCATAGACTAAAGATCCAGGTAAACAATGAATTAATGTTTTCTGTTTCTTATATTATTATAGATTTGTCTTGTTTGTAGTGTGATCAACGTTTGCATAAGTAGTAGATGTGTTAGGGAAGTAACACGTAACATTTTAATTATATTTTGCTAAAATGAACGAAATGAACAAAATGACTCGAAAAAAGATTTGTTCATTTTGCTGAACGAGACTCAAAGGTCCGAGTCGGTAAAATGATCCGAACTTCCCATCACTATCCCCCAGATAGCAAACTGACCCAGAATCAGTGCGGAATCAATGTCTCTCACGGTGTCGAAACAACGTTGATCTCTGACGTTGATCCAGCATCTTTTTGCTCATCGAAGTCATGTTGAATCAGCGTCGCACACGCCACTGAAAAAAAATCAAAATAAAAGCAGTGTAGTTGGTTTGTTTACCATGCGTTGAAACAATGTTATACTATCAACACATTTTCTACTTGTTTTTAAAATCTCAGATACTTAATACTTAAATAGATAAATCAGCCTATATATGTAATAATTTATTAAACACACATCACATTCAGTTACTCACTGTTTTATTTATACAAAATATACATTTACAAATACAATTTTAGAATAATCTTTCTTCAGGATATAAATCTTAAGACTAAATAGCCAAATATAGGACAATGCCTTCACACTCATGCATTCACAAATACATTTATTAAAAATTGATTATAGGCTAATATAACTAGTCTCAAAGTTACAAATTGAAAGAGATAGTTTACCCAAAAATGAAACTTGTATACGCACTATACATAATATACACACTCTTATTTTGTTCCAAACCTGTATAACTTCAGTGGGACACAAAAGGAGATGTAAGGCAGAATGTTAAGAGACTAGTCAGTCTCCATTCACTATCACTTTATTGTTTTTTCTATAAAATAAATGAATGGTGAGTGAGACTGAATACTCTGTCTCCTTTTGTTCTTTCACAAAAGAAAGACATACAGGTGTGGAACAACATTAGTGTTAGTAGATGACAGTATTTCTTTAAACTACACCTCACACAGCAGACACTTTATAAAGAAATACCCTTGAAAATAGAGCACAGAGAAATATAACAGATAAATTGTTTTTACTTTGCAATTAACATTTATTTATGAAGTAAGGTCAGTTCTTTGCTCCTGCAATATTCAGTTGGATATGTTCCTTTATGTTTCCATGCATCTAATTCTGAAGAGAAATTGGTGGTAATCAACCATCCGTACAAGGCAGAGAGAAGTCTGGTGTGGTGTCTAGATGACTTGTTTCTCTTGTTCAAAGGTTCTCTGGATATTCAGTGTTTCGGTGAGGGGGGAATAAAGACTAACAGTAATGAGGTCTGAGATTAAAAACACACTGAAATTTACTACATTGTAAAATATTTTCATCTGTTTATCAACATTAACTTGTACAATTTTACAATGGTAAAAGATGACTTCTTTTTGCTCATGTCTTCCCTCAGGTAGATTACATATTGTCAGAGTCTGTCATGCTAATGAGTGGTAGGCCGTTGGGCTTATAAATATTAATCACGTTGTATGTGTTTGCCTAAACTGATTTGCAGAAATCAAAACACAGATGGTGAGCACTAGCCAATGGGATTGCTGCTTGCGCATTAGTTCCGTCCACTGCCGAAGCAACCAGCTGGCAGAGGCTTCTGCTTGGTCTTAAAGCCTTTGTTTTACACGAACTCTCATTCTCTGAATGTGAGTGGGACATGCCAGTTATAAAGGTTGCTACACCCCTGGCCATACACCATTGCAGCCTTGCGCGAGCTTCATGGAGCTTTTGAGAAGGGCATTAACAGAGTTTTGTGGCTCATTTCCACTCGAAATGACCTCACCATTTTAAAGGTTAGAAGATAATGAAGTTATAAAGTGATAAATGTGAAGTTTATCATATTGAAGTTTGCCAATTTAAGTAATTAAAATGGTTCCAAAATTTACCTCAGAGTTAGCTGCTGCTTTAGCTCATGGGCAGGCTGTGCACAAACGGGACAATAAATTACAAACTTATGCAGAAATGTTATGCAAACAGGAATGTTATAAAAGCTTAAAAATATAAAACATTACAACTCTGACTGACTGACTCAACTGATTACCTAACAGACTGAGGTCTACTGGTTAGGAAGTCCAGAATCCAACTGCATATGGAGGTGCTGATGCCCAGGTCATTGAGCTTGGTGATCAGTTTAGTGGGTATGCCAGTGTTGAATGCAGAGCTAAAGTCAATGAACAGCATCCTTATGTATGTGGTGTTGTCCAGGTGGGTGAGGGCTGAATGAAGAGCAGTGGAAATGGCATCCTCTGTCGACCTGTCTGGGTGGTGGGCAAACTGGTGTGAGTCCAGAGTAGGTGGTAGGCCTGCCATGAGGTGACAAAACCAGTTTCTTGTAGAATTTCATTACAATGAGAGTGAGTGCAACAGCGAGGAAGTCATTCAAAAGCATGCGGCAGTAGAGTGCTTAGGTACCAGTATGATGGTTGTTGTCTTCAGGTATGTGGGGACAGTTGCCTGGGCCAATGACAGGTTGCTCCTCACTGCGAAGTTTGTAAGAATGCTTAGCTTTCCTAATGCTCCTTTTCAGGTTGGCCCTGGCTATGCTATAGGCCTCTGCATCACCAGATCAAAAAGCAGTGTCTCTTGCTTTCAGCAGGAGACGGACCTCAGAATTCATCCATGGCTTCTGATTAGGAAAGGGTTTCACATGTTTGATGGTGATACAAGTGTTAATATGATCCAGGACAGATGATGTTCAGTGTTCAGATCTGTGTGTGAGTCTAAGGTGGCCTGTGAGGCAAACATACTACAGTCAGTATCTTGAAAAAGGTGTTGTAGACCAACCTCTCTTTCAATGATTTCACTGATTTCACAAGTTTAATGAGTTGCATGTACTTGGGTAGCATGAACAAAGAGAGCTGATCAGACTGACCCAAATGGGAGAGGGGAATGGCCTTGAATGCCTCAGCACTGTTCATGTTAACATGGTCCAGTTTATTGCCCCCTCTGGTAGGGCACAAGACATTGTGGTGGAATTTGGGAAGTACAGTTCTCATATTAGAGTGATTGAAATCTCTAGCAACAATAAAAGCTCTATCCAGATGTGCTCACTGTTGCTTGCTTATAGCTGTGTGCAATTTTTCCATAAGTAGTTTAGTCTGAAATACACTTATGGTGGTAGTTGGTGGAAAAGGCTAGCATTACCTGCCGGCACAAAAAATACAGTCAGGTCCATAAATATTGGGACATCGACACAATTCTAACATTTTTGGCTCTATACACCACCAGAATGGATTTCAAATGAAACGAACAAGATGTGCTTTAACTGCAGA
>CM074975.1:4702314-4731989 GCA_037576825.1 Pangasius krempfi | reverse complement strand
TGTGTGTGTGTATGTATATATATATATGTATATATATATATATATATATATATATATATATATATATATAATATAATTATAAGAGCATGCATTACATGCCCACAGTGACAAGATAAGCTGCAGCTTGACACATCTCTCTTTTGCTTCATATAGGCACTTTCTGGAGGCTTTGTGCTCATTATAGGAGATTTTAAAATTACATTGGCAATATAACCCGTGCAAGAATGGGCATGCCTCTTTACAACGTTTCTGGGTTGGTTAAGTTGGTTAATGCACAACACCATAGAGACGCATGATAAACACAGTGGAATTTTGGAGGTGCCCATGTCATCCTGCCAGATTGCCTCTGCATGATATGCTTAGCCATTAACCCCCTTTCCATGTTGCAATGCAAATACGCTTTAGCACTGAAGTATAAACCAGCCTTTAATTGGACTATCACATAATTCGATTATGTGCACCTCTGTAAGAGTCTTTTGTCATAAATTATTCTTTAAATCTGTTGTTCATCTGATTGCAGATCTTTAGTTATATAAATATGATTAGATTTTCATTTTTTCTGAAATCTGTCCTTGCAGTTGGATTTGCAAGTTCAGCTATGGTTGCACAATAAAATTAAATTCTTAAATTAAATTTTTTAGAATTATGAAGCCCATTGAAGCTCACCAAAATTGTCATGATTAAAATGTAGCTTAATTGCCCAGTGAGCTTGTTGAGACACATGACTGAATTGCTCTATGGTGTTCAGTTTAAGTGACCATCAGAAGGATGGCTCTATTACATACTGAGGTTCTAATCTTTCCAACCTCTTGTTCAGGTTGAGTCCGGTTAATTATTGCCATGTTAATGCTGATGCTATCTTGCTAAATTATATTTTCCCCCTTGTGAAACAAAGTGCTTACATAATTTTGTTTAACTGTAGGGCATCAGGAGAAGAAGCAAAGGTGAAGCCATACTTGCCCAAGGACAAGCAGTTTCTGTTAACCCGTAATGGTGTGTAGCACCTAATTGGACTATGGAAACATTCATTAATAAATCCATGAATAAATCCAAGGTTTAAGATAAATTATAGTCTTTAGATGGCAAAATTCATAGTGTAGCTTCCTCTGTCTCAGTCCCATGTTACAAGCGTTGTAAACAAATGGAGTATTCTGAAGAGCTGGAGGCCATTATAGAAGAGGATGATGGAGATGGAGGATGGGTTGACACTTATCATCACTCTGGTAAGATCAAAATTAACTACCAAAAAGTGAACCTGTTTCTGCAATTGTCTGTATTAGAATTAAAGTTATTTTAAATATTTTTAAGTAACAAAAATATTTATTACTTTGACATTGCCAGTGACTGGTATGATGGAGGCAGTTCGTGAAATCTCGCTGGATAACAAAGTAAGGTGGTAACTGTACATAAATTCTCACAACAGAGGAATTTCCATTTAGTGCTAACAAACTCGGGTGTCTTCTTTCAGCTGAACATGAATATGTTTTTCCCCTTTTGAAGGACAATATGAACATGAATGTGCACTTGGGCAGTGGAATTAGTGATGATGACGATGATGAAGTGGAGGCAGCAGATATGAAGGGTAACTACAAGAATATAATTTAAAAAAATATATTTTTTATATGAACATATGTTTTACTGGATCTTGATAATCCTGAAATACAATAACTGCTGTGTAAATATAAAGCTAGTGTGTATATTTCAGAGTATGAAGAAAGTGGGCTTCTGGAAACAGATGAGGTACAGTGAGTTTTGTACTAATTTTTCTTCTTGTATATAGGCATCGGTGCCTTGTTTGTGCATCTAAATATTAAAAGTTACTGTTTTAATATTTGTGTAGGCCACTCTTGACACAAGTAAAATGGCAGATACAGCTAAATGGAAGGCTGAGGCAAGCGGAGAAGATGCCATTCTTCAAACAAGAACCTATGATCTATACATTACTTATGACAAATACTATCAAACTCCTAGGCTGTGGCTTTTTGGATATAATGAGGTTCATGCACAATCCTCATGACACAAAAAACAAAATATATTATTTTGGACGTTAAAATCACAGTCATTTTTATCATTAAAATTTAGCCTGTTTCCTAGGAAAGACAGCCCCTCACTGTTGATCAGATGTATGAGGACATCAGCCAGGATCATGTGAAGAAAACGGTCACCATTGAAAACCACCCACACCTGCCTCCTCCTGCTATGTGCTCTGTGCACCCATGCAGGTACTGAAACTTGGCCACCCTACACAAAAGGTGTTTTGTGAATCCTTCTTTAAATGACCAAAAAAAAGGCCTGGCCCAGAATGGCCTCTCAGAGTAGGAAATTAGTCTGGATTTTGTGCAGTTTTGGTCCAGCTTTTGCTTGTTGTACACAATTCATCTTTGATTTACAAATACAGGTGTGCTTGCTTTTGCATTATTTGTACACGATTCAGCTGCAAATACAGTAGGGGTGGACTGATATGTTTTTTCAGGGCCAGTACCGATTATTTTTAAACAAGGACACCTATTACTAACCTACATTTAAAAGAACATTGTTTAATATCAAAACATTATTAAAAAAAATTATGAGCTTTGAGCTTTAGACATATAACGGTTGCAAAAATAGTAACTTAAAACATCTTTAAATATATCTTTAAATAGATAAAATTAAATAACGCTGGCACAGTTAGCAGCCGCTGCTCTGGGGAGGATTTTAGTTTATCTGTGTTTACCTGTATTTTTATAGTGTTTTATTCACCTGCCTGGACTATTTTATACAAACTTTGAGATTTTGGTCTACCGCTACTTGCTATTTGGAGATTGTTCCCGGCATTGTTGGATTACTGCTCATCTGGAAATCTGTTTTGGCTGTCGGACGTCTCCTCTAACCTCCTGCTCAGCTGCGGTTATGATGATCGTCAGACTGCCTTTATGGTAGGCCAAAGGCCAATCCCATATTCTTGCAGGAATTTTCTGCATTTTTAACTTCTCTCTGTTTCTTGTCCCCCAATGTGGTTTTGGTTGGTGATTTTAATATCCATGTAGACAACATAGAAAATTCATGTTCAAAGGAGTTTTTATCATGTTTGAATAGTTTTGGATTGCAGCAATTTATTAATGTGCCAACTCATTCAAAAGGTCATACTCTGGATTTGGTCTGCTGTTCAGGTATGATTCCAGATAATTGCACTACCTCTGATTTATCACTGTCTGATCACTTGTTGGTGTCTTTTAATGTCTCTTTATCCATATCTAAACCTAATCTGAGTCGTACTATTACTTTTCGTAATATTATGAATATTGATGCCTCAATCCTCACAGAATGTTTTCCACACTTCCCTGTAAAGACTATCCATGGACTCTTGATGATTTAGTCCAGCATTACAATGATAATCTTCAAATGATCCTTGACGCTTGTGCTCCATTGAAAACCAGGACTGTTTCATTTGTCAACTCTGCACCCTGGTTTGCATCAGAACTCCGTCAGCTAAAAGTCAAGGGTCGTCGATTAGAATGATTATATGTTAAGACTGGACTCGTAGTTAAATAAAGGTCTGCATGCTGACCATATGAAAGTTTACAAGACTGCACTTTCCACTGCGAAATCAGATTATTATGCTAGTTTAATTGGGTCTAGTGTGGGAAACACAAAATCTCTTTTCTCTGTGGTTAACACTATTTTAAAGGCACCTGATTTTTGAAACTCTCATATACTCTACTGAGCTGTGTGAAGCATTGATGCTTTTTTTTAATAAGAAAATTGAACTCATTCATCAGCAATTGGTTCTACCAAACTCTGAATGTAACATATTTCATTCTAGCCCTATGCCATCTCCATTATCTTCTGTTTCTACTTTTTCTACTTTTAAACTTCCAACAGTTGAGAAAATATGTTCCATTGTACAAAAATCTAAATCTGCCACGTGTCAACTGGACCCATTACCGACTCACTTGGTTAAAGTTGGTTTACCTTTTCTTTCCTCCTTAATCACAGACATCATGCATGCTTCACTTCTTTCTGGTACAGTCCCTCCTGCATTTAAAACTGCAGTGATAACACCCACTCTCAAGAAACCAGGGACTGACACAAAGAATACTGATAATTATCGTACTATTCCGAATCTGCCTTTTAGTCAAAATTTTTTGAAAAGATTGTTGCTCCCCAGCTCCGTGGTCATCTTTCTAGTAATATTTTATATGGGCAGTTACAGTCAGGGTTTCCAATCACAGTGTTGAGACTGCACTTGTGAAGATATCCAATGATTTATTACTTGCTGCTGATTCTGGACTTTTATCAATACTTATACTTCTCGATCTTAGTGCAGCATTCGATACTGTTTCACACTCCATATTCTTAAGAAGATTGGAATCTATTGGAATTACTGGTACGGCTTTATGTTGGTTTTGTTCCTATCTCACAGACCACATTCAATTTGTACAACTCAAACAGTTTAAATCAAAACCTACTTATGTTGTCACTGGTGCTCCACAGGGTTCTGTCTTGAGACCTCTCCTGTTTCTTATTAATTAAATAGTAGTAAAATAGAAATTCTTATCGTTGGTACAAAAACCACAATAGATAAGTCAAACATTTCCTCTGTGGTAATAGACAATTGCCCTGTTCCTCTGTCTAATCAGGTTTGGGTGTCTCTTCGATAAAACTTTGTCTTTTGAAGCTCATATTAACAGTGTTACCCATACTGCATTCTTCCACATTAGGAATATCAATCGTCTGCTTCCTGTCCTTTCACTGAAGAGTACTGCTACTCTTGTGCATGCTCTTGTAACATAACGAATCGACTATTGTAATGCTTTGTTTTATGGGCTTCCTTCCAAATCACCTCACACACTACAGTTGGTACAAAATGCTGCTGCTTGAGTTATTACCAAAACTTCCATCTCTGAACACATCTCTCCTGTTTTACAAAATTTGCATTGGCTCCCAGTTAAATTCTGTATAAATTTTAAAATTTTACTTTTAACTTACAAAGCACTCAGCAATTTGGCTCCTTCATATATCTTAGATCCTCTTCATATACACATACCTTCTTGCATTTTAAGATCGGCTTCTGCACTTACTCTTGTTCTCCAACGCACTCGGACAACTTCCATGCGGTCATGAGCTTTTGGTTATGCGTTCCCCTTTTATGGAACTCACTTCATGTAGAAGTTCGCAATAGTTCAAGTCTTCCGGTCTTTAAATCTCGTCTTAAAAATTATTTTTTTAGGCAAGCTTTTATGTGATTTTATGTTTGTTTGTTGTATTGGCTTTTATTGTTTAATGTTATTGTTTCACTCTCTCTTATGGATTTTATAAAGTGTTGTTGAGTGCCATGAAAGGTGCCTATAAATAAAATGTATAATAATAATAATAATAATAATAATAATAATAATAATAATAAACAGCTCCTCAATACATAAATTTCCATAAATTTTGTAAAATGAAAAATTCAGTAAAATGAGTGGGAAAATATTAAGTATTTTGATAAAGTAACTCTTACTCTGAGCTGTATTTGAAGTCATAAAAACACCTCTAGGATAATTTTTAGAAGTAATACAGAGAGGCTTGCATGAGCTTACAAAAGATGTGCTTGGCTGTAAGTGTGAAAACATCAGTAGCACTCCCAGAGGACAATTCATGTGAGGTTGCATAGGCTACTGGATGGTCCCTAGGTGGACCTGTGATTCAAGTTTTGTGACCATATTAACCATGTCAGATGCCTGCCGAAATCTGGTAGTCATGTTTTTAGATAATTAAGTTCACATCAAAAATCCCCTTATAGATTAGCACAAACATGGAATCTACCAAATTTCAGCTCGATCTGACTTATGGTTCCTAAA
The DNA here is from genome assembly GCA_037576825.1 of Pangasius krempfi. NCBI lineage: Eukaryota > Metazoa > Chordata > Actinopteri > Siluriformes > Pangasiidae > Pangasius > Pangasius krempfi. The sequence continues at coordinate 4,726,167 of CM074975.1, read as the reverse complement.
ACAGTGATTTTAATTTAGCCTTGCACCCTGTGGGTGTGACCACGTCCTGAACTTTGAAAATGAATATGGTGTTCAAGTTTCATGTGAATTCATGCAGACTTACAAGCTCCACCATGCTAGGATGGATTGATTGATTGAATTTTCTCCTAACACATGGCAGCTACCAACTGGGGAGACTGAAGGCCAACATGTTTCTTTCACATCGTTTCAAACTGCTACTCTTGCTGCATCACAGGGCAGTGTACCATACTCAGATGAAAGTGTTATTAGCCTTCTTCCTTGTACATGAGCTCACAGACACCCAAGTTTGTCTAGTGTCACTATGATTAACAAGGGGGAAAGAGTATGCCACCCCTCCCACACTCACATGGCCAATTTTGCATTCATGGACTCCTAGCCCTGGATGGCTGTGGAATCTTCACGATTTAAACTCTTGATCCGAATAATTGGACAAACACTTTTCTGTTGTGCCAGTTGGGAGCCCATGGCCAATCTTAGGATTAGTTCACTAAAGTTGGTTTTGCATATCATGCAAATTACCTTAAATTTGATAGATCAGGGCTATAGGGTAAAAATTCCTCAGAAAAAAGAAGATTCACTGTACACTTTATTTTGAAAGAGATGTTGGTTTTTAAGTTCAGAACATGAATAGCGCTCCCCCCAGTGGCCAATTTGAGTGAAGTTTTATAAGTTACTAGAGGCCTCCTAGAGGGACCTAATATTTAGATTTAGTGAGGATAGCTTAATGTTAAGGATAGTTTAATGCTGAAACCTGATTGGCTGATGACATCCATGTTTTTTAAGTAACCAGGTCATCATCCAAAATCCACATACAGGTTAGCACAATAATGCAGGGAGCAATCTCTGGCAAGCAATCTCTTCCAATATCAACCCAACAGCCAGTTCTTGTTACGTAGAACAGTACAGAGCAGTGGTTCAGTGCTAACCCTATGCCCTATGAAATGCCTGCTAAAAGCTGATCTTCATAACCCAGTCATCCTTAGAAATCCACTTACATAGTAGCACAGTGATGCAGTACATCAAATTTCAGCTTGATCAGACTTATAAATTCTTATAAATGAACTTATAAATTCAAGTTATTTGAATTTAACCCTGTCCCTTATGGATGACCATACCCCAAGCTCAGCACACTGCCTCAGCAATTATTCCTGACTAAAACTTTCCAGTGTCATGCAAATCCATCTAAAATGTCACGTGTTATAGCTGTTTGAGTAAACTAAGGTCCACCATAGATTGGCCTGTGGCAGCCATGGTGTTTACAAATCTCAGCATAATTTTTATAATTTTAATATTGAGGTTATAATGAGGTGCAGACTCCACTGAGTATTTTGACACCAATTTGTGATATGGCAAAATCCTTAGACTACTTTGCAAAAGTAGGTTACAGGTTAGAGGTATTCTTGTTTTTATGTGCAAAAATATCACTAGTTCCCCCAGTGGCCAGTCTGAGTGAAATTGCATCAGTTACTAGTGGGTCCCTAGAGGGACCTTCAATTAAATTTTCATGATGATAGGGTTAACCCTGATATTAGCACATAGATATACCAAACCTAGTTTCAGCTTGATTCGACTTATGATTGCTGAGAAAAAATTATCTGACTTTAGCCCCATCCCCTATGTATGACCACACTCAAAACTTTGCATATGACCTCAGAATCTTGTCCTGTATATGCCTTTCAAGTATAAATCATGAGTTTCAGTAAATTAGGCTCCAGCCATATTTTACAAATTTCAATGTTTTTGATAATGATTGAGGCTCACACTCTGCTGAGTAAAAATAACATACATATAATATAAACTAAATATAGCCCCAAAGCAGCAATATTTGGGGTCCAAGCACTCTTTGCAAATAGTTCCCCCTGTGGCCAATTCTTGCCAAGTTACATACATTTTTGGTTCCTGAGAAAGCTATTTGGACTTAACTCCACCCCATACTGAAAACCACATGCCAATCTTTGCAGACATCATTAGAACCTTTTACTGAACATGTCTTTCAATTTAGGTTCAAAATTCATGTGACATGAATTATAGCTATTTGAGTAAACCAGCTCTGCCTCCTTAGAATTAATGGACACATGCCACATGTCACATTGTTTACAAAAGTCAAATTGTTTTGGATAATTATTTTGACACTTTCCTGAGTGAGTAGTCTGACATCAGTGTGATGATTTCCGAAAAATCCTATGACTAGTTTGCAAAAGTGGGTTTTGCCAAAAATAAAAAAAAAATAAAAAAAAATCCATCATGGCCGTGGTGGCCCCATAATAATAATAATAATAATAATAATAATAATAATAATAATAATAAATATCCTAACAATTCCAATATGGTTATAAGCACTAAGTACTTAGACCCCCAATAATAACTAAAACCTGAACAAAACAATAGTGTTCCAGCAATTTGTGTTTGGACCCTGTCGTGGCAAATACTTCTGCAAAATCAGAATAAGACAATTAATTAGACAAGACAAGAGCTTCTGGATGCCAAAAATCAATAGACATTATTGAATCAAACAACAAAGCCGAGATTGTCTGCAGAACATCCAAAGTACATAGTCGTGGCTCATGCTTTTATACAGTTCTAAAACAATGATCTCATTAGGTGGAATTTCCCTTTTTTTCTTTTTATCACATATCTGCCTCTCGCCACAGTTATGTCACTGTCTCTTTGTCTTAGCCGTAACCGTGGCGAAGGTCAGTCAGAATATTTTTGAAAAAATATTAACATTGCCTCATACCCTTAACAATACACCAGAAGAAATCACTATCGTCAAACTGGTAAGATAGATACAAACTTCAAGGACTCTGGTAGAGAAAACAAGCACCTTTTCATGAGAAGGGATAGAACAGGCCTGAACTGAAAAGATACAATGTATGAATGAGAGCTGTGTGCTACGTGATTTCCCACGAGTAGAGTCACATCAGTTTGTTCTAGTTTTCTTGGTTCTCACACACACACAACCATTCTTTATAAAATTATTTTAAGTAATTATTTTTAATGAATTGATTAGTACTGTAGTTAAAAACTGATTAACGACAGAGTTAAATACTGATTTACCATGGAGTCAGACTCTTCTCATGATTGAAATACACTTCAGGGTCAGTGTTAGACTGAGGTGATTTAAGGTCATGGTTCAACACAATAACACAGTACAATGCTGCTGTAAATGCTGATTGACATAATACTAAATACAAGTTAACTGATCAATGGAAATGCGTCGATTGACTAAATACAACCCCTACAGAACTGTTAGTACAAGCTGTATATCAAAGATGTCATGAGTCTGTATAACATCCTGATGGTTTACCTTTGCCAGACAATAAAAACAGCATTCAAATATTGCCAATACTACACTTTGAGACTAAGAATAACTCAGTAGGGGTGGGCAATATGACACATTTACATACTGTCTCTGCGATCTGTCTTTACAGAGAGTGATCATGAAGTTTAACATGAAGTCTAAGTTATCAACTGTTCAATGATGTAGACATGATTGCAAACTGTTCATAGCAGTTGCAGTCCTAAGCCATCATAGAAAAACTGTTCATAGCAATTGCAGTCTTAAGCCATCTTTATGGTTTCTAAGTGGTACGATACACAGTAGATTCATTGATCTTTAGGTTGTCCATATGGGGCCATCCTCAGCAGCAGCAGGTGGTTTTCGGGTGATGAGAATGCCAACCAGAAGTAGGGCATCAGGCTGGATCAAGCAGGTCCAGAAAGCAGAAGAGGTCAGGATCACTGGTATCTCAGTAGTAGCATGTGTAGCTCAACAGAGAGAGAGAGAGACACACACTTCGGATTACCTCAACGTCCTGTTACGAATTCCGGAACGCATGCATCATGATGGTGACGGAGATGTAGCTTCAGCCTTACGTCCCTGACACGACGCATGCTGACAGAGATCTGGACAGGTCAGGGAATTCCTGCGGGGACAGGGTGTGCGTTTATGTTAACAATGGTTGGTGTGGTCAAATCACCATGAGAGAGACCATCAGCGACAGGGACGTGGAACTGCTGTGCATCTTTTTTGCGACCATTCTGTTTGCCCTGCAAGTTTGGCAATGTTATCATCTGTGCTGTCTATGTGCCACTGGATGGAAATGCAGCAAGAGCTGCGGGACAAGTGTCTGAGTGCGTGCAGCAGCAGCTCCAATGCACCTCTAATGCTCCCCTGTTTGTTTTAGGTTGATGTGAACCACTGTCACCTTGAAAGATTCCTCCCTGGGTTCCAACTATATGTCAAAAGCAACACTAGGAACACGAATATTTTGGACAAGTGCTATGGGAACAAATCCAATGCATACAATGCCAAAGTAAAATCACCCCTAGCAAACTCTGATCACAACACAGTGCACCTTATTCCTGTATGCTGCACTCTGCTGAAGTCAAGTAAGCCTGAAATTAAGCTGTTGAAACTTTGGTCTTCAGAGAACAAGGAGACACTGAAAGGCTGTGTTCTTTGCACTGACTGGGATGTACTGTATGATCCAGACGTTAATAGGCACAATGAAATCATGTCTGCAAATGTCGTGTTCTGCAAGGACTCTGTGATCCCAGTCAAAGAGATTAAACATTTTCCAAACAGCAAGCCTTATATCACTAAGGGGGTCAAAGAGTGCGAAAACCCGGAAACATTTTGCTTTTAATCAGAAAGACTTAAAAAATTGGTTCAAAAAGAACTAGACCATAAAATAAGAGAAACACTGTAAACACTATAAAGAATCAATTGAAAATTATTCATTCTGTAACAATCTAAAAAAACTATGGTCTAAAGTAAAGTGTATAACACCCAAAGGATAACACTGTATGCAAAAGAAAAAAGATTTTCAACGGTCTTGACTCCAAAAAAGTAAATGGGCCAGATGGTCTTTCTGCCTTTACTCTGAAAACTTTTGCAGAGGAATTAGCCCCTGCATGGGTGAAAATTTTTTCAAAGGTCCATTGATTCACACACTATTACAGACATATGGAAAAGGTCCATCTTACCTCTTCCCAAAGGGCCCAGTCCTAAAGAGCAAAATGACTGTTGCCCAGTTGCCTTAACCTATATTGCGATAAAGTGTCTGGATAGTATGATGGTGTGGAAGCTTAAGGAAGAGGTAAAGGACTACCTCAAACCCTATCAGTTTGCCTACCAAAAAAACGGGGGCACTGATGATGCAATCCTTACTGTGGTACATGGCATTTTTAAAACATCTAGAGGATCCTTATGCCAGGGCTTATGGCTTAAGGCTTATGCCAGGCTGTTCTTCCTTGATTTGAGCTCTGCGTTTGCACCCACACCTCATGCACTCCAAACTCAATAGTATCTCTATCAACCCATACAGTATCAGGTGGTTCCACTCATTTCTTACCAGTAGGACTCAGCAGGTTAGGGTTAATCAGACCCTTTGCGAGTCCAGGTCCATTAACATTGGCATCCCTCAGGGGTATGTAAGTTCAGCATTGTTATTCATATTGTACACTAATGAATATAGGAGTCACTATCCTGGAAATATTGTTGTAAAATTTTCAGATGATACTGCCATTCTTGGCCTTCTGCATACGGATAAGGACATTCAACATTATACTACAGAGATGTCAACTTTGTCACATGGTACAAACAACACTGTCTTGTAGTTAATGTCAAGAAAACAGAGGAAATGGGTTTTGCTCCCAAGTCAGTGGGCAACCAAGTAAGTGGGCAATGAGCCTGTTAGACAGGTTGCCTCATACAAGTACCTAGGCCTACTTATTGATAATAGCCAATTGTGGAATGTGCATGTGGGATGTACCTGTGTCGAAAGGTACAGAAAAAAAATGTACTTCCTGCATAGGCATAGGCTTTTTAGAGTGGCCCAGAGGGTTATGTTGATGTTTTATCATGCCTTCACTGAATCCATCTTTCTGTATGGCATATCTGCATGGTTTGGTAACCTGACAGTTACCCTCAAGTCTGAGCTTTACCGCCTGGTGCGCACAGCAATGAAGGTGGTTGGTGTGAGTGACTACCCTTCCCTTCAGTCCATATTCAACAAAACTGTTTTCAATCTGGTAAGGACTCTGAACCCATCTCGCATGCTCTATCCAGAATCGGAATTACTCCCATCTGGTCGAAGTTTCCACATTCCAATGTTTAGATACATCTGATATAAGAACACTTTTGTCCCTTTGGCATGATGACAGGGGGATGATATGACTGTATGAATGTTGTCAATGTGATTGTCTCGTTATGTAGCTGCACATGTAAGCTCAAAACAAATTTCCCTCACCAGGACAAATAAATCAAATATATCTGATCTGTATGGTGTCAAAAGTTGCACTAAGGTCAAGCAACACAAGCAGTTAGACACAACCCTGATCCGAGGATAGTATTAGGTCATTTATCGCTTTAGCCATTGTTGTCTCTGTGCTATGATGTGACCTAAGTCCGATTTGATTAATGTTATTTCTATGTAGGTATGAGCATAACTGCAGTGCTACAACCTTTTCTAGGATCTTGGAGATAATGGGGAGGTTTGACATTGCACTGTAGTTGGACAACTGACAGGGGTTGAGGTCAGGTTTTTTAAAACAGGGGTTTGATAACTGGTAGTTTAAAAGATTTAGGTACATAGCCAGTGCTAGTGGAAGAATTGATTATTTTCAGAATAGGCTTCTGGTAGTATCTTTTTGAAGAAATGTGTAGGTAAGGGATCTAGTATACAATCTCGTGTAAGTTGATGACTTTGATGGCTTTGGCTCTAGATTGTCACTGATTAACTAGGCCAGTCCTAAGACTATGAGCTATGCTGTAAGAAATGAGAGCAGCACCTTCCCGACTGAGATGGATACCGTCCCACCCTAACAGGCCAGCCTTGCCCTTAAAACTATTCCAATTATTTATGAAGCCCACATTGTTTTCAGAGCACCACCTGGACATCCAGCAGTTCAGCAACCACAAATTGCTGTAAGCTACATCGCCATGCCGCGTTGGGATGGGGCCAGAGCATATTACTGCATTGGACATTGCCTTCGCTAATTTACACACCTCTACAATGTTACTCTTAGTAACCTCTGACTGACAAAGGTGTATATCATTATCTCCTTCATGGAATGCTACCTTTGAAAACCTATTGCTTGCCTAAGACCCTAAGATTACCTGTCATGTCTGGTTCCCTGTCTCCTATACACCTAACTAAATTGGCTGGTGCTCTTAAAGGCCTAACTATAATTTCATGTATCGTAAGATAAAGTCTCCTATAACCAGAGCTCTTTCAAGTTTCTCAGCAGGTGCTGGAATGCAAACCTGTTAGATATGTGAAGTGAGAAGGAGTGGTGCTCCTGTGCACGAGCCTTAGCATTAGCTTTGACTTTGCAGTTATGCTGTTGTCACCCATTTGCCCAGCTGCGAGGTCTCTAATGCCAGAGTTGGGGATTGTTAACTCCGCCTAAGGCATCTAGACTTTCCCCTACAGAAACTGTTTCTCTCACTCTCGCCAACACTCTCTATCATCTGAATGTGCACCTCTAATGCTGCAGTCTTCTCCATCAGAAAGCTAACTAATGTACACTTATTACAAATAAAGTTACTACTAACAACAGAGGAAGAATGACTAAACATCCTGCACTGAACACTTGCTGTCTTTAAACAAAAAAACAAAATATTCTTCAAGAAAACGAAAATGTGGCAGAAGGGGAAAGTGAAAAATACAACAGAACAAAATGATAGCGCAAAATTATTGATGAAAGCAGAAAAAAAGGATTAAAAAACAGGAAACAGGAACTACGTCACCATGTAAGGCACCCAAACTTTTTTGGATTTTACACAGTGGACACTGCACAAATGGCTGCTCACAAAATATGCAATGGCAAGATTCATTCTTTTTTTTAATTTATTTTTTTATTTTAGAAACGATTGCATTACATTTTGAAACGGTTTGTTAGGAAGTGTGCTTAATTAAAATTTGCTTGAAAAGGTACTTTGGCCTAAGTGGCTTTGGCCAAAGTAGCTTTTTGTTTTTCTTTTTCTTTGAGGTTATATTTCCATGTAGAGTTATATTTTCATCAGTTACTTTGGTTCCTCTATAACCTGCAAAATAGTCTATAAACCAACACAAAAAATAATCGTGATAGTATCGTGGATTGTGGTTCAGCCTGAAACAAGCAGAACTTGATGCTAACCGTGTTGACAGAGATGCCTCTGCCAGTCTAGTCCTTTCAGATATGTGACCTTGGCCCTGTTTGAATGAATTCCAAAATCTAATCATCTGCTGGTCACAATGATAATTCCATATAAATTGTACAAACATTCAACCACTCATTCTTGAAATATCATGCTAATGAAAATCTTGGACAGACTGACACACAGACAAAATAAAAACATAATGATTGCCCACCCCTAGTACAGATTTCCTACTGAGGATCAAAGGAAATTCACTCAAGTTCTGATACTGTTCTTTATTGAAAATTACTCAATGTTCTGATATTGTTTGAGATTAAGATTCCCTCAGAGTCTTAATACTGTATTCTGCTGAGGGTGTGGATTAATCAAATCCAGTTTTGAATAGAACTACCCTTACATTTGTAACTAGTGTTCTATTTGACCCTCTATTAGGAGGGCCTAACCACCAGGGACAGTGTTTTGTTCCTGGCCATCAGAGATTACAAGGCAGCCTGCATGCATCTTGAGAACACCTAAGAGTGAGCTAGAGTGAGCCTGAAGGGTATACCTATCCCAGGAATACGAAGAAGAAGCAACTGTGTTCTGGAACAGTGGGAACATAGAATTATGCATCATGAAGGTCAAGTGACATGAACCAGTCTTGGGGCTGCATGACATGAGAAACGTCTGAGAACTTAAGGAATCAATTAAGTCCTCTCAAATGCGTGCTCCCTGAATGGGACAGAAACCACAGTCCTTTTTTTTGGACTAGAAACCTGAGGGAAAAAATTGTGAGTTTTTCAGTTAAACATCTTTTTCAAACATTTTTCAGTGAAACATCTCACTGGCAGGCTCTTCTCTTTCCTGCCAGGCTGTGTGTGTTTTCACTCCGTGAGGACCCTGACCCACAGGGCAGATTGGGGCACTTGTGTGCTCATTGGAAACCTGGGAGCACGGTTCAAAGCACTTGTATTTACGATGGGGCCTGTGGGCCTTCGGAGACAATGGAACACAGGGCAAATGCATAGGGCTATTATGAATGTTTCAGGCAGTGCTAGCCACGCTTGACTCTGTGCATTAACTAAACTGACAGACAGCTTCCCAAATTCTCTAGTCACATGAAGCAAGGCCTCCATCAACTGCATAGCGGAGAGGAGAGGACCTAACATTACATATGGGTGTAATGGTCAGGTGTCAGAAGAGTAGAGGTTATTATAATAGCAAAGGGGGGCCAAATCTGGAATGGGATGTTCAAAAAGCACGTAAATATTATGGGTAGGTGTCCACAAACCTTTGACCATTTACTGTACTAAGTCTCTTGGCTCTGAAGTGGCGTGAGTTCTGCTTCCTTTTGTAGGAATCAGAAAATATCTCTAAAAAACAGCCAGCTCATGTAATTTGCAGCCATAGTATCCACAGTGCTACACACCACCTTAAACAATAGGCCATTTGTATTGTTCAGCAACATGATCAATTGCGATTATGTTGTTGAACAATATAAAATCAATTAGTAATAAATAAATAATAAAATAAATAAATTAGTAATAAAAATATTGGAAATACCTATGCCTCAGCGTACTCTCTCAGACACTGCAGATTTAAAAATAAAAATGATTAGCAAATTATACTTCTTCAGGCCATCAAGAAGACTAGAATGGAAATGAGGAAGGGATGAGCCTTTTATAGGCAGCACACATGAGGTCAGGGTCAGGAGATGATAACTGCTGTTAGTACTCTTCATGGAAATAAGCAAATGGAAAAACTCCACTAGTTCCATAGGAAACTGCCCTTGTGGTCCAGAACATAAGGAAATACAACTACAGGTTTTCTTGAACTAAAATATGTTCCTCTTTTGCACATGTAGCTCAACCAGAAGAAAAATCATTAAGACACCAATGCATATCTAAAAGCAACCTCTATGCATTGATTTCACAAGCATTTAATTTAAGAACTAAACATATAATAACGACCATAAAAACTATGCCAGTCATTATTTAATATAACAATATAATTTAATTTATTTAAAAAGGGTAAAAGCATTTACAGATTATGAAAATTATCATATTTAGGTCATAAACTATTCTATGTATCTTCTAATAACTGATGCCATCTCTATATTATTTCAGTTGGAATGATCTTAATTTGATTTAATGTTATTTTGACCATAGGCTATAGCAAGCAAAAGCCTTGCCTACCTCTACCTTCTACTTACGGAAAAGGCAAATGTATAATCAAAAGCATCATTTTTCTCTCATTGTCTTACATAGTGTCAGAATTAAAACAAGAGCCTCAACATCGTCTCTTCACTGATCACTGCTCAATCCTTACATATGTACTGAAATAATTCAGCGAGTTCATTTCTGTTGGCTAATTTTCCTGTATTTTTATTAGGTCATTCAACCATTTTAAAACTTTGTAATAATGACAAAAGAGAGTGCCTAAGAGCTGTTTAGGCAGGTGTCTGTTTTTAGCATTTGTTAAACTGGCTCCTTATAGAATGAGATTTTTGAAGGCAGAATAGCTAGTCAGTATAAGAAAGTAAATAAAAACATTTCAATGTACTTTTGTTTAAGTATATTTATAGTTTCTTAAAGCATAGGTGTCAAAGTATGTGGCAGAAAAATAAGCAGAAATTTTCATTTTGGACAAAACCTTTTTTTTTTTTGGTCATTTTTGACTGCTAGAATTCAGCAACTTCTGATGAATTTTCCCAGACCACCAAACCAGTCTATCTGAGCCTCCCATTTATTTGGCTTTGCCACTGCTGGCTTTTACTTTATTTAAGCACAATTTATAGGCAATCCGTAGGGCAGTGGATTTTTATTACATTAGAGTTGTGTGCCATTTTTTTTCTCCAGACATGCCGAAGTGATGAAGAAGATCATTGAAACTGTGGCTGAAGGTGGAGGAGAGCTTGGGGTTCATATGTATCCTTTCTTTGCTGTTTGGGTAGCACTGCTGAAGATAACTATGTGTTAGACATTATAATTGACTGATTTTGAATACTTGTTTTTCCAAAATCATTTTTTATCACTGTATAAAGCCAGTTTTAGACTTTGCAATTACAGCTATCTTTTAAGATGATTACTTGTCTCACTCAGGGGCGGATGAAGGTCTACACAGGCCCATAGGCTCAGGGATTTCACCGTTGAAACTGAAGCCTCGCGCAGCTTCTGTGAACAGTAAAGCCTGCCTTCTTTGATTTGATTGGCCATCTCAAACATTTTGACACTGATGACATTGCCAGGCCGCTGAGGCAGACCACCCTAAAATGTAACTTTTTTTGAGTGCAGCAGAGCAGCATTTGATAAGACAGTTTAAAAAATATAAGTAAAAACTGTTGAACAGAGGCCCCCTGTCACTGTGGGCCCCTAGGCTACAGCCTAGGTTAGCTTGTGCATTAATCCGTCCCTGGTAACACTGTACAAGATGATTCCAATAACATCTTGTCCCAATTCTATAACAGACTGTGTAATAATGTTCTCCATGTCAGATTATGTGATGATCCTCTAACACTAGACCTGTGATTAAAAATTACTACTTGCTTATGTAATCAATCAGCATGATACAGGCAGAAAATGGGATTGCATATATTGGGGTTTTTCTGGTTTTATGCTTTTCTCTTTTAGTTAAGATAAAAACACTAGAAATTTTACGTGTCCTTCCTTACTAATTGCTGTACATATCTTTTTCTAGAATAGGAAGAAGGAAAGGGTGCATGTAAATGTTTCTAGTGGCTGTTGAAATCTTAATCTATACAAACAAGCAGCAACTTTTTTTCCTGAGTGCCTGCTTATTACTGTAAAAAAACAAAACAAAACAAAAAGTGCTCCAGTTTCTCCTCACACAATAGATTAGTGGAAAAGACTATATCAAAAATGTGTAGCATTTTACCCCCTTCCACAAATTAACCATTTCTTTTCTGTTATAATTCTTCCTTAATTATGTTCTCCAGGTACCTCTTGATTTTCCTGAAATTTGTGCAAGCTGTTATTCCAACAATAGAATATGATTACACAAGACATTTCACTATGTAACTTCCCAGGATTGCAGCTGGAATTCTTCATTAAAGAGGGCTGTATAGAAGTGCAGGCAGTGGCCAGCGACACATTTACACAAGCCATTTTAGATAATTAAACAATGTTATGTGACTTTGCATGGGTAAGAGGGTTAAGTGATTAATTGCTATATTATTCCCAGCTGTAACTCCATATGGCAAATTCTGGTCTCATTTTCAGAGTAAGTTATTCTCATGCTTGCCTCGTGCTGAAAAGTTTTATATTTACATTGGATTGGAACACCTCCACCAGGCACACGCTTGTGTATTACTGATGAATAAACTGCTTTAAAAAAAAAAAAAAAAAAAACGCTAACCAACATTACTTCTGCTTATTGCAACTTCTGACTAGGTGTGGAATAAACAGTGTACAGTGTTGCACCTGTTGATTCTCGTAAAGTGGTATTGTTTATGACAAGTTGTTTGAATGATTTGCTATTTGAATTTTGGAATTGTTGTCCAAGCTCCAGACCACTGTTGTGGTCAGCTCAGCTTATGATACTGCTTACAGATCGAGCCAAATGTAGTTGCATTTGTTTTTTTCAAAATCAAGATTTGTCAGAGTAAGGAGGTCCAAACTTAGCCAGGACCTCAGAAATATCTATTTCTGATGTTCTTAGGGAAGTGGCCAGTGGGTTTTAAAGTATCCTTCACAGAATTGTCGGACAAAATATAGTGCAATGTTGTAACGCTGGCGTTTTATTTCTCTGTTCTCTTGTGGTGTGTTCCTGCCAGGGGCATAACTTTGTCACAGTGGACCCCTGTGCAAGCATTATATTTGGGCCCTACTCATGTTGCCTTTCTAAGTAAAGTATTTGCATACTCCCATATCCTTAATATTTTGTAAACAGCCAGTAACCTGGCTTCTCTGTTATGGCCAGTTGTACTGTCTATAGGTGCTTAACTGTGGAACACCAAAAGGGCCATAAAAACATCAAAATACATCATGTCCTACAGACGCTAAAATCACCTCAAATGGACATTTTTCAAATTACATGTCTTTAAGATGCTTTTAATGCGTCATAATCGGATACGCGTAAAACCTGTGTCCAATAGGTGTTAATCATAGCCTCAAAGTGGTGCGTAATAAATATGTCCAGTAGTAGTCAACATAAGTGTCTTCAGGTTTAGAGCAAGACGTTTCTGATACACTAACAATGTATTTTTGTAAAATAATTTTTGTAAAAAGTAATATATTTACAGTAATTGACTAAACTGTATTATCTAATTCAATCTTAACAATACATAGTGAAATCATACTGCATTGTATTATTTCATCACGATATGAAAACTAGTAATTAAGGCATTAAATAGACATGTGCAAAAATGGGTGTGAGCAAAGCATGGATCCACAGTTAAAGTCATTATGCAAAAAAAAAAAAAAAAAGTAAATAAAAATAAAAAGTTCAAAGATTTTTGTGTGTGTCAGGTTAAAATTGCAGTGTTTATGGAAACACTGATGTGTGTCAGCCTAGTTCTGCACTGGCATAATAAGAACATTTCTAGCATTTAAAATCATTTTGTTAACATCAACAAAATGAATACATAAAAATATAAAATACAAAGGAAATCACAAATATATACAGTATCTTAATATGTATTAAAATATGACTAAGATGTAATTAGATAATATATTTTTACACAATTACTGTAAATGTATTCTTTTTAAAATAATGTCACAAGAATAAATTGTTGATGTGAATGGTCTTCCTCCATGCCTGAAGATAAATATAAGGACGTAACCAAACTAGGAAAAATGATGTTAATATGATACAGCATGTTTGATTGTACATTTTAATTCTGTAACTGGTTAGGGAATAAAGCACTCTCATGTCTCTACTAAATAAACATTATGGTACATGTTGACTAATGTGTCTGATATACAAACAGTTGCATTAAGTTCAAAATGTTAGTCTGTGTTGTCATTAAAAGGGGCTCTGTTTATTTTTATTTTTTTTAATCGGATGCAAACCAGGTCCCAGTATGGTATAAATATCTAGGAAGATATGACGAACATAAACAAGAACAAACAATTGAGCCATACCCTTAGCAAAAGTATATGAAATCGCTGACAAAACCCACTTGGAAAACTGACTAATCTTACCTAATGCACCTTTAAATGCTCGTTTGTGGGCTTTGACTGCCTTCTAGTGGGCAAATAATCTAATAACTTGATACACTACAATTTACTCTTGTGATGAATATTCTTTCAAACTTGATAATATCCTCTTATGTATTAGTAATGAAACACTTCATTAAAAAAATTCAAAAGAATGCCAAAAAGCTAGGGTTAGAAATGGAATTATTGTTTATCTGATATTTTAAAAAGTATTAGACAGATTTACCAAAACTGGTATAACATTATACATGGATTGTGTAACTCTTATAAGTAAAATTTTCTATTGGCCTGTCACGTTTATTTAGGTGAAACGTGCACGCACCTCAGGTTATTACACATTTATCAGAATACACATTTATAATTTCGGAGGATTTTCTCGAAACACAAAGCATATGAACAACCTGTAACCTGCATCAAACTGTACCATGCAATGGTTTACGGTGCGAGTCAATCCGCCGCGCATGCGCAAAAACGGCACGCTACGAAACTTGAATGCCACGGTTATAGAGTACAAATACAAACCTTGCGACACGAACTTTTATGAAATTTTAAGAGAATAATGTTAAAACGTTTGTTATTATGAATAGTATCGAGTATAGTGATCTAAACCTCCTCCATGTAGCTTCCATGAAAGAAACATTTACGATTAATTGATTAAGACGATTTTTTACCATTACTTTGTATGGAAGATTATTTACAATTTTATATTTAAAGTCGACTCCAATTAATTACAACATATCAAAACTAACCAATCAAATTATCCAATTTCCATAAACAAATATTTTATTTTTATTGTTTTGTTTAAGTCAATAAAATATTTCAGTTGCTAAAATACAATCTTTCAGTGTTAAAGGGGGTGTTCACCTTATTTCACATTTGAGTAGTTCTAGATATTTATTCAACTTCTAGTCACCAGACAGCTTTTATGTCAATACATGCAGTTTTAAGATTTTTTCGTTTTTTTCTCCACCAATGATTGCTTTGCAAAATAAATTGTAATCAGGTGAATTCACGATTCCAATTGAGTCGATATCATAGGTGCCCTGTTATTTTTAAAGCACAAAAGAAAGCACACTTTACTATCATTTAGCAAAATGGTTTACGTATGAAGCAGTCGCATTGGGCTCCCTTGCGGTGTGAAAAGATCTGGGCCCGTATTCACAAAGCTTCCTAAGCCTAAAAGTTGCTCCTAGTGACGAAATTCTAAGTAAATTCTTAGAATTTCCCCTTAAATTTAGGACTAAATCTTAGTAAAGTAAAGATAAAGATAAAAGTTAAAGATAAAGATTTAGTAAAGATAAAAATGATTCACGAAACATCTTAGCCCTAAAAACAGATCCTAAGGTAAAAATTGTTAAGAGTAGAGAGGAGGACTTTTAAGAGGCTTAAGAGTTTCTATAGCAGAGGACAAAATGGCAGAAAGAAGAAATATTCTACAAACACTGCTCTTCTGTCCAATTTGGTTTTCTTGTACTTTCTTCCATCTCTCTTGGATTGTTGGCTACATACCATCCAAAAGTGCAACTTAAATAGACTGTCCTGCAGTCATGTAAATTGGTAAAAGGTGAGCCATTTTGCTCACATCAATCTGTAATAAAATCAGTATGGTAAAGAAATGTAAGAACCTAAATATAGTAACTACTCCATGGAAATTGGTTGCTTCAAAAGTAGACACATTTTCAACATTTGGCTGTTTTAATCAACTTTAAGATATTTAGCCTATTTTGCATAAAGTAGCCTGTATTCATGATTATACAATTTCTTAATACAAACATTTTATGATTTCATTGTCCATTCTATTATCATATATTCTATTTTCACAAAGAGCATATTTTAAGACCTTTACAGTTTTTTATCAACCAATCACAGTCCTTGAATTGCTGCATCATCCCTAGCAACGGGGTCAACCACACCCCCTCACTAAGATAAAGGTTTTTGTACTTTCCTTACTCAGAGTTGCTCTGAGACGTTTCCTAAATCACTTTTAGTCTAGGACTCCCAGCTAAGACTTTTTAGGCTAAGATAGGAGCTCTCTCAGAGAATTCTAAGAAGCTTTGTGAATACGTGCCCTGCAGTTTGCGTAACTACATTAGATAACTAGCGTAATAAAGATCAGAAGGTCATGAAGAAGTGGCGATCATTAAGCGTTCATATCTATCTGGCCCGGAAAAACGCAAAAGAGGAAACAGATCCAAAATTACGATTAGTAATGAACATAGTTTAAGACTATCTGTTCCTACAGGTTTGCTCACCTAAAAATTGGGTGGTCTGCCACCAAAGGTACCATGTTCAAGGTTGTTTAACACATCTAGATGTAAATCAGGAAATTAATGCTGAAGTTCTGATACATCTTCTCTCATTCATCTTTTCATCTCAAACCCAAATGTCTTTCAGTGTACAGCAAAAACATAAGAATTGGCTTACCTACACACACACACACACACACACACTCTCATGTGTGCATGCACACAGAGAGAGCTCTTACTGGGCAAACGTTTAAATTAGAAGAACACATAGAACATGTTTACGAAAGTATTTTCCTGGACAAATTTCAAAAGCAATTGCAAATTGTATTTACAATTGCGTTTCCTATTTGTGGACGCATAAATTCTGACAAGTGCAAATACAAATCGTGTATTACTGTTTACACATTTTGTTTACACAAATGTCTGTTGTGGCAAAAACTCTTCAATTCAGAATAAGAAAAAAAGACTTCCAACGACAAGGGGTTCTGGATGCCAAAAATCAATAGACTTTATTGAATCAATCAACAAAGCCAAGATGTCTGCAGAACACCTGCTTTACATTGTCATGGCACAAGCTTTTATACAATTCTAAAAGTAATGATCTCATTAGGCTGAGTTTAAAAGAGCTAATTAAAAGAAAAGACAGTATATGTCAAAACTTCTGTATATTCTTTACTTTCCACAAACCAAGTTACATCCGTTTATCTGATTTCCACTCCATACATCATGCACCCTTGGTTTAACACTCTGACATAAGATGAGATCATATCACATTCCCTTCTGGATTATATATTTCTCTAAATGCTAATTGGATTACTTCAAAGTGGTTACATTCTTAAGTCCTTGCTTTACACCTGTCATAACCCGGCTCAAAGATTGACAAAAAAAAAGGGAAGCAGGGGATTTAATCAAAATATAACAAATTTATATAACAAACAAAATAGTAACGGAACACAAATGCCGGCAAAAAAGTAACATAAAACGGTGACGCGTGGGAGAGAGAAACTCCCCACACACACACACCCCACAACAGGGGAATGGTGGGAAGCTTTAATAATGGAAAGTCCTCCATCCACACTCAGACTGCAGCCCTGCCCCACTGAAACACAAAAATAAAACCCACCACAGCAGGCATGTATGCAGGCCGTCACACTCTCCATCCCCCACCACATCCCCATAAGAACAGGGTCCCAAAGGGAAACCAGGCGGCAACAACAAACAACTCACAAAACACACACCACTCAAAACTAAATTCAAAACAAGTATCCCCATTACAAACATTCAAACAGCCCACTTCCCTTATTTAAAGTAAGAAACTACTTAACCTTAGCCACCACTGTTCCAACCCTCAGCATCTCCCATTCCTGCTTCTGGTTCAGCCACCGGTGCACCTAGGAAGCAATTTAAGAATCCAGAAGAGGCAGAAGGACAAACACAGAGGACAAACAGAGGACACAGAGGACAAAAACAGTTACACTAGAGGCGCTCTAGACAGCGCATCTGCAATCACGTTGTCAACTCCCTTCACATAGCGAACATCTAAGCAATAAGACTGCAAAAATAATAACCACCGAATCAATCTTTGGTTCAGATGCTGCAAGGAGTTTAAGAAGGTAAGGGGATTATGGTCAGTAAAAGACCACCACAGGAGCACTGCCACTGACTAAGATCAAAATGTTTTAGAGCCATAATCAAAGCCAACGTCTCTTTTTCGATCACAGAATAATTCAGCTGACGAGGATTGAATTTTTTTTAAAAAAGAAACTAACCGGCCTCTCAATGCCAAGGTCATCCTCCTGCATGAGGACTGCCCCAGCGCCTACCTGGCTAGCATCCACATACAATTTGAACGATCTATCCAAGTGCGGCGCTGCTAAAACAGGAGCCGTACAAAGGAGCGATTTAACGTGCTGAAAGGCACTTTGACAAACAGGAGACCAAAAGAATTTCACTTTATCCCTCAACAAATCAGTGAGAGGCACCACAACACTAGAGAAATTTCTGCAAAATGCTCTGTAATAACCTACAAGGCCTAGAAAATGCATTAACTCTTTTTTAGTTGTTGGAACTGGAAACTGCTCCACCGCCTGAATTTTCGCATTAACCAGACGCACCTGCCCTTGTCCGACTACACGGCCAAGATAGGTCACAGTCGCCCTCGCGAACTCACACTTTGCGAGGTTGACTGGGAGCGTTTTGTCGTTCTTTATGCATATTATTGCTGACATCAATATCATAATGCTCAGCTATTTTAAGAAGCTGCCCTTTTGTGCAGAGATCCAATAATTCTTCCGACGGAGACGCTATAAATTCCTCTACTGTAGGCATTTTAACTGTGTGCGTGAAATCTCAGCAAAAACTGTAGCAATCAAATTACTGCATAAACTATACCACAAAGACTTTGTAAAAGCATGTAAACATCCTAATGTTCAGTTTATGATCATTAATTATGGTCCAGGTTCTGTAACAATTTAAACTTTGGGTGGAGTGTGGATTTCCAGAGAAGGGAAGTTTTAGTGAAAGACAGAAAAGTTGAAAGAAAGATTACAAGCACGTGAGAGACAAAAGAAAGGGAAAAAGGAAGATAGGAAAGTTGATTGGAGTGCGTTTCATATGTGGCTTGCAGAAGCATGTACTCGGTCTCATAGAACAAACCCTCGCACACAATCTAACTCTTCTTCTTCTTCTGTGCTTGCTCAGTGTCTTAAGTCTCCTATAGATCCAGACCTGGATGGTTGTCCGCCCCGGACCAGACCGCCACCTCAGAACAGTGGTCCAGTTCCACCACATCAGCAACTGCAACCAGCAGGCCCTCTCCTTCTTCTTCAACCGCTTCCTGTGCCAACCACCTCACAACCACCACGATTGTAGCTGGTGCTGAAAGACCTGCCACCTGGATATGAGGAAGGACATGGCATGACCTCGCCCGTCAGCAGCCACACAAGACAAAAAGAGGCAGCAAAAAGAACAATGCTCGAAGCCCAGGGGCATGCTTCTCCAGTTAAAGCAGATTTGTGTGGCACCATCCACCCCGCAGTAACACTCCCTATGGTAGAAGTGGCGGGACCAGACGGAGGTCCACTACTCGTATTCCGTCCCTGGACAATGTCAGACTTACAGGACGCAAATAAATTCCTCCCTGACCCAAAAGAGGTTGGGGGTTTGAACTTTGGGAAAGACTTGGCACGATTTTGTAAGGAGTTCAGGCCCTCCTCGCAGAAGCTTAGACGCTTGATGATGCAGAAGCTGGGAGTTGAAATAACCAGACTCAACACCCCGTGGCCTGACCCAATTCTTCAAGTAAGACACGTCAACTGGGATCACCACACAAACACTGACTACAGGGATTTTATTACAAATCTGCGAGATTCATGTGTACAAGCATTTCCTGTGAGAATGGACATGACAAAGATCTCCATGTGTAAGCAACGAGATGGACAAACCGTGTCCCAGTACCTTGCCCGCCTAACTGAGGTCCATGATGTGCATAGTGGACTTATTTGTCAAGGAAACATGGATGGACCCGTTACACCGTATGAGGCACATCTGAGAAACAGTTTCATGAATGGTCTGAGAGAGGATATTGCACGAAAGACAAAACAAACGTGCATCACATGGGACACGGGAAAACTCACGTTGATTGAACAACATGCAGTACATGCAGAAAAATTGCTGAATGCAGAGAACCAAAAGAGACTGAAAAGAGAGACGATCAAACACACAAAGCTCAGCTGATCATGTTGCAAATGACGGGGATTCAAAACGAACACCGCCGTAACGACAGAGGTCAGGGCAGAGGAAGAGGATGAGGGAGAGGCAGAGGAAGGGGCCAAGAGCGGGAAAATAACAACAAAGGATGTTTTATCTGTGGGAAACATGATCATTGGATAAGAGACGACAAGGCGATTGAGGTACGGCGGGTCCGGGTAAGGATGAACCTCCAGGGATGGGTGAGTCAGCTCTTTTAATGCTTTGCAAAGAAGAAAAGCTTGCGCTAAATAATCCTTTCTCTTCTGATAACTCCTTTTTTGATAATGCTGTTGAAAGAATTGAGGGAACATATGCTAAATATGATATGCCTAGCTATAAGAAAATGCCCAGTGTAATCTTGACAGTTGAGAACATGCCTGTGGAGTTTCTAGTCGACTCTGGAGCAGGGAATTCTGTGATAAGGTCATGTGAATTTCCAAAATTGCCTGAAATGAGTGATCATACATTGCTCTCATTTGGAGCATCCGGAATCTCAGTCATAGAACGATTTTCCACACCCTTAAGGTGCAAAATTGATAAAACAAAGCCTGAATTCACATTCTCATTTTTAATTTCTGAGCGCTGTCCAATTAATTTGTTGGGACGGGATTTAATGTGCAGAATGGGGCTAAGTTTAAAGAGCAAACCAACAGGTCTTTTTGTCAAATATGAAAGAGATTTTCAATTAGTGCAATACGACCCCAGAACCCTGCTGTATGTGTATGAGTGGAAACTCTGTACTGCTCCTATGAATAATGTCACAGCAGAGCTTGTGAGAAAAGCAAAAGCTCTCACTTACTCTTTTGGCACAGACTACATGACACCAGAAACACTGCACCGTACACACACACTCAGATGGGCCAGACACAGAGTATGAGAAAGAGTGGTTTAGAAAGTTAGAGAAGGCAGACATTTTGATCCTGAAGCGTTTGATATGGAGTGAAAATAGATGTGCAGTTGAGGTTGATTTATCGCTGGTCTCGGCTCGCGCTGGCTATCCACACCCATTTCAAATGAATTATGCTTCTCCACATGTCTCTCTGGCTAAATCAGTGATCAGTGGAAATATCTAGGACACTGGATGCTCAAAGTGAGTCAGTGTCATGATTGGGAACTAACTTCTGATCCAGTCGTTTGGTTCAGCCCACAATCCAACGCATTTAGTACACCATTGAATTGGTTGGTTGGGACAGAGAGATGTGTGGACATTATTCCATATGATGGGTCTGATCCAAACCCTTGGTCTGAAGTTGAATCTCATAGTGGAGACAATGTGAAAAAGACACAGTTACATTGCTCTGTCATCTCGCTAAAGAGGGACACAAAGCAAGCTTGTCAAAATTACAGTTTGTACAAAAGGAGGTGAAGTTCCTGGGACATTTAATCTCTGTAGAAGGTAAAAGACTTGAGTCAAATAGGGTAGAAGCAATTCAGAAGATTCCTAAACCTGTCACCAAAAACAACTGATGTCATTTTTGGGGATGTGCTCATATTGTAGAATGTTTATTCCTGATTACCCTGTTCTAGAGGCACTGCTGAGTGCTATTGCTCACGGACCAGGCCTACACGCACACAACGCGGTCACTTGGACCAAAGACACGGAATTGGCTTTTGATCAATTAAAATGTGCACTTCAAACCACACCCACATTAGGTATTCCTATAACATTGTTGGTACCACATGCAGTGTCGCAACTGCTTTTAGAACAAAAAACAGCTCACATGACAGCAGCTAGATGGCTCAGATATAACACTGTTTTGTTGGAAATGCCTAATGTCACTGTTAAAAGATGTACTGTGCTTAACCCAGCAACCCTTCTGCCAACAGAGGATGACGTAGATCATCATGATTGTGTTGCTGTTGTTAATGAAGTTTGCAGTCCAAGACCAGAGTTGCAGGAAACACCGCTGACCAATCCAGATCTGGAACTGTTTGTGGACGGATCTACATCCAGAGATTCTGACACAGGCCAAAACTGTGTTGGGTTTGCCGTAGTAACACAAAATGACACATTGATTGCACAATCATTGCCCTCACATTTATCAGCGCAAGCTGCTGAGCTCAAAGCATTGATTGAAGCATGCAAATTAGGGAAAAACAGTCACAATTTACACTGATAGCAGATATGCATTTGGGGTTGTACATGACTTTGGTACTCTCTGGAAACATAGAGCGTTCCTTACGTCATCCGGCAAACCTATAACACACCACAGCCTGATTTCTGAACTCCTGGAGGCAATTCTACTCCCAAAAGCTATTGCAGTTTGCAAATGTGAAGCACACACTAAAAATATTGATCCCATCTCCACAGGAAATGCAAGAGCAGATGCAGCTGCTAAGGCTGCAGCCAAAAACCCGCCTATCAGACACACACACACACACACACACACACACACACACACACACACACACACACACACACAGCATGTCTAAACTTTCTTTCCCAGTAGAAGATATGGGTGACTTACAGAGTATGAGCACACCAGAGGAGAAGATTATCTGGCGGAAAGCAGGCTGCCAACTGAGAGAAGGTGTCTGGTATGTCCCAAATGGTAAACCTTGTCTTCCAAAGAAATTATTTCTTTTTTAAGCAAAAGTTGACACACGGTTGAGACCATGTGTCAAAAAGAGGGATGGGTACTGAAGTACAAAGACACTGGTACACAAAAGGTTTTATTAATTACTACCAAAATTTTTGTGAACGATGTGTGATCTGTGCAACAAACAATGTGGGGAGAGGCGTTAAAATCACACAAAGTGCACACCCCCCACCACAAAGACCATTTGAACATTTGCAAATGGATTTCATTGAGCTGACACCCAGTGAAGGTAAGAAGTATTGTTTGGTAGTAGTTGACATGTTTTCTAAATGGATGGAAGCATTCCCAACCTCAAAACAGGATGCAAGTGCTGTAGCAAAAGCACTACTCACTGAAATTATTCCACGATGAGGAATCCCTGAATCCCTGAGAGAACTGGGAGTGATAATGGAACCCCATTCGTGAATCAAGCCCTACAGAAAGTAAGTGAGTACCTAGGGTTTGACTTAAAACAACACTGTGCATATCACCTGGCTGGGGGGGGGGGGGAAGAGAAAATGGTACTCTAAAAAATAAACTGGCTAAATTGACGCAATTGATACGATCCTTTCACGAAGGAATGCTGGTTCGGGAGAGCCGACATGTCCGGACGGGACTTTGCTGGATACACGATGGACTCTTGGAACAAGTAGAATATCGTCTGTCTGGCACCTCTGTCCCTAGAAGACGTCGAAGACGTCTACATATTTGGATTTTTGATAGCAGGTGTCCTGATGATTGGCCTGGGGATGTTCCTGATGTATCGACAAATTGGAAAGCAGGCAGCCAATAAAGAATCCCCCAAGCTGTCAGCTGTCAATACACACCATTGTGGAGCCGTTGCTGACTAGGTGAGGGCATTACATCAGAAGGTGACATGGATTGAGGAACTGTACCATCTACAATCCGTGGACATCCCCCGACGCTTGGATACCATCACGAACATGTTTTCGGAA
>CM074975.1:4648016-4658199 GCA_037576825.1 Pangasius krempfi | reverse complement strand
GAATGTTAGTATTAAATCAAGAGTGTGACCACCACTATGGGTGGGTCCTATTACATTCTGATTAACCCCTACTGAATTAAGAATGGACACAACTGCTGTTCTTAGAGGGTCATCTGGATTATCAAAATTAATATTAAAGTCTCCAACAATTAATGCTTTGTCTAAGGAAACAACCAGGTTAGAGATGAAATCCGCAAATTCGTGTATGAATTCCGATAATAATAATTACTGGAATCCCCTGGGTAGACTTATTTTTAGTGGCTAAGTATGTTATTTTAGTATAAAGAACTTCAAACTTCAAATGCGTTGAATTTATGACTAGGTTTTTGTGTGACTCCTAGATTATCATTACAGTTGACTTCGACGCCTCCTCTTTGCCAGTTAGATGTATGTAACTGTATCCGGGAGGACTAGCTTCATTTAATGCTACAAACTTGTTTGGTTTAATCCACGTTTCTGTTAAACACAGTGCATCAAACTCCTGATCTGTAATGGTTTCATTAACAATAAGCTCTTCAGACGTAAGAGATCTAATATTCAACAGTCCTAGCTTCAGATCAATGATGCTGGCTACACATTTCATTTAATTTAATTTTATGTTAATTAGGTTACTAAAACAAACTGTCTGAATATGTCTATAGTATGTTTTGTTTAGCTCGGGGAACAGACACAGTCTCAGTACGGTGGAACCTAAGTGATGACTAAGTGCAGCTAGCAGACGGTTGGTTTAGCCTGCTTGTCTGCTCCCTGGCCTTGGCCCTGGATTGTCACCGGCCTGTTCTGAGACTATGTGCTATGCTGCAAGAAATGAGAGCAGCACCTTCCAGAGTGGGACGGACACCGTCCCACCCTAAAAGGCCAGTCTTGCCCTCAAAGATAGTCCAATTATCTATAAAGCCCACATTGTTTTCTGAGCACCACCTGGACATCCAGCAGTTCAGCTACCATAACCTGGTGTAAGCTACATCGCCACGGCGCATTAGGATGGGGCCAGAGCATATTACAGCATCGGAAAGTGTCTACAATGCACATGTGAGCATCAGAACTGGACCATAGAGCAATGGAAGAAGGTGGCCTAATCTGATGAATCACATTTTCCTTTACATCATGTGGAAGTCAGTGTGTGTGTCGCTATGGGAAGTGTGAAGCTGTGGGCAGTGTTCTGCTGTGAAACCTTGGGTCCTGGCATTCATGTGGATGTTGCATAGAGATGTACCACCTACCTAAACATTGTTGCAGACAAAGTATACCCCTTCATGGCAACGCTATTCTCTAATGGCAGTGGCCTCTTTCACCAGGATAATGCACCCTGCCACACTGCAAAAAATTGTTCAGGAATGGTTTGAGGAACATGACAAAGAGTTGAAGGTGTTGAATTGGTCCCCCAATCCCCCAGATCTCAATCTGATCGAACATCTGTGGGATGTGCTGGACAAACAAGTCCAATCCATGGAGGCCCCACCTCACAACTTACAGGACATAAATTATCTTCTGCTAATGTCTTGGTGCCAGGTCCCACAACTCACCTTCAGAGGTCTTGTGGAGTCTATGCCTCAATGGGTCGGAGCTGTTTTGGTGGCACAAGGGGGACCTACACAATATTAGGCAGGTGGTTTTAATGTTATGGCTAATTGGTGTACATTAAAATGAATAGTCATAGTTTATGGCCCTTCAGAGGCTCACAAAAATTTTGATGCGGCCAATGCAGAATATGAGATTGACGCCTGTAACACATGGGATAAATTTTTAATTTCATGGAATGGTGGTGCAGCCACTCTAGGGTCCCTGGTGTGGTCCTGAGTTTGGGTTACTGTCTATGTGGAGTTTTGCATGTTCTCACCATGTCCAAGTACATTTCCTCCAGCTTCTCTGATTTACTCCCACCTCCCACAAACATGTTGATGGACTTGAATCTCAAAAAAAAATTGCCCCTGTGCATGCATTGTGCCTGGTGATGGACTGTCTCTCATCCTGCTTCGTGCCCAGTGCCTAACCCTGAAAAGGATACAGTGGTTACTGAAAATGAATTAATGAGTGAAACATTTTTATAATAAAAAAATTACAATTACTAGATTAATAAAAATACCTAAATAAGAACCAGTGTATACAACTGAAGACATTAGTCAAAGTAAAAGAAAAAACTTAAATTTCCATTTCCAACATGCTTATATGAAAAGTCCAGTGGTGAGAGAGTAATGTACATGTGAAGTAATGTTCTAATGTAATCACACTGTTGTATATGTTTGGATCTGTTATCATCACTTAAAGATTTTTAATTTAAAGAAGGAAAAATTCAGTGAGCATGGACATATCGTTTAAGAAATATATTTGCTGATTCCCTGTACTTGTATGCCTTTTTTTGTTTCCTTTCAACATACCCTTGTGGGAAAGCACAGGTAGGGAAGCAGTGAAAGGCAACAAAAAAGTGCATTTAAATAAATGAGAAGCTATGACTTGTGTCTCTCTTTTTATTTGCCCATAACTCAGTTTCAGTTTCTCTCTTTACTCCTCAGTCGTGTTGGTTTCTATGTGACCACCTTTCAGAGTGTAGCCAGGCTGGAGGAGAAGTTCCACAGAGAGATGGGCAAAGTGAGAGCTCTGCTAACAGTCACCTTATTTATATTAACACACATGCTGGAAAGATAAATAAATAGATGCATCTCTTATTTCAAAGGGGAATTTGGGAATTAGATATATGCCATTCCTTAGAATAAATCTCTCTTTCATTCCCAGCTGAACCACAATCTGTGTGATATTATGACCAAACTTGTGGAACAGCGACAGACTAAGTGAGTGTTTATTGTGCTTTGAGCCTTGCACTATTAGATCTAGCATTTCGCTTTGTCTGTTAGATCTAGCATGCTGAAACTGACTGTAAGCCCCAGTAGTTTGTATGTACTAAAACAAACTCAAAACTCCCCACAGAAATGCTACTATGAAAGCTACTGAGAAGAGGTAATTACAATTTAGCTATGTTTTGTGTGTGTGCATGTGTGTGTGCATATGTGTGCGTGTGTGTTTGTGTGTGTGTGGTAATTTGGCAAAGACATATAATAGGTGTAAGGTAGCACTAACACCAACATGATTACTTAAATCCTATTCTACACCTGTCATCTTGTACTCTGTGTGATTTTGCATGAGATGTTCAGGAAATTATATAGCTACATTGATTTTTTTTACCTTCCTGCAGTAAAGTAGAAGCCAACCACAATGTCACAGCAGAGTCTGGGTCTGACATAACTAAACCAGCATCTAAGGTACTGTTCTATTGACATACATTTATAAACTTAAACAGAGAGACAGAGAAAAGGGTAGAAAGAGTGAGGATAATGAGATTAAGAGAATGAGGCCATAATAATCCTGGAGTCCATAATTGAGCCCTTCTAACACCTTTCCTACAATCTGCAACATTTGCATGAGCTAAGGCATCAAACTAGAGTGCCATTTTAGATTAGTTACTGTACATTCTGCAGTAGCTTCATGAACAATGCAGTTTAGTCTATATCAGGACTGAGTCAGGATGGAGACGGGACATTAATGTTGAGATTAATGACTAAGTGTCTGTCACCAGGCATCTGGTGAGATTAATTTGAGCAATTTGATGCGATTTGTTTCCCTCATCCCAGTCTGGACAAGCTTTCTCCAAGAGCTAGAGATAGATAGAAAAATTGTAGAGAGAGGGCTAGAGTTGCAGGTGGTTAGGTATGTTATGTGGCTTCACAAGCAGATCTGTGATGTGTTATGTAGTGTGATGCTGAATGCACCAGGAATTCTACAAATATTCATCACATCCACAACACAGAGCAAAACCCACATATACACACAATGTATTTTAGTTTACACTGAAATGTTAAAACCTTTTGTTTTATGGCATGATTGTGTGTGTGGAAGCTGAGCTGAGACCACAGTGATTGATCCCCCAGCCCACCATATCTTGTTCAGTTGAAGCGGTCCAACAGGAAAATATAACTAACTAACTAACTAACTTTTCGATGATACACTGATGCCTGATTTAAAAGTTATTGCCCTGTCACAGGTCAGCAGTGCCTCTCACTTCTGTTAGCTCTTTCTCTCAATTCAAACCTTCACCTGATCATCTCTTTGTTTCACCTAGCTTGTCCATTCTTGTAGCCATTTTTCTATCCATTCATGAGTTCACAATATATGTCCCTCAACCACCATTGTTTTAAAAATCATGCCACTCTTCAAGTTTTTTCTATACAATGTTCTGTAAAGCCTTCCATTCCCTGTCTATTTTCCAGTGGTGGTTTTTAGCTTGTAGAGAAGCAGGATTTTGTCAGTAACTGGGGTCTTTCAAATCAGTGTTTCCAATAAATATGGGTGGTTCTCACAGTGCTCATTCCATAAACCTATCACATTAAAGTTACTGTGTATTTTTTATGTGCACATGTGACAGTTTGATGGATATGGACCTGGATGCCATGCAGGCCATAAGTGCTCCATCAGCCCCCAGGTGGTTAAGACAAAGATCAAGGTTCAGAGACATGTAAGATATGTAAGATCTGTACATGGAATGGTAATCCTGGTGCAAGTATTTGGAGTAGCAAAATAGCCAGAAAGAATGGTTGAAACACCAAGAACAATGTTAGTTTTGCAAGTGGCAGGGGTTTGCATGAACATCAGATAACCTCCAGGGTCAGTGTTTAACACCTGGATAACTTTTTGTGCATATGCACAAACCTTACCACAAAGTCACATGGTACATTTTTATAGTAGAATAGTAGTATGTAGTATTTTACTGTAAGCTAGTTTTGACTAGTTCTGTTCATAGAATTAGTTACATACATACTAACTAGCGTTCTATTTCAAACCTCCTAACCTGACTGGAAGGGTGCTCAGATATGACTGTGACACTCACACCACTGGGAGGGGCTATTTTAATCATACGGAATCTGGAAAATTGTTCCTTTCAAAAAGCCTGTGACAAGTTTGAGACCCTAGTCAGACACCATCCATAGTGCAGTGCACAGCAATGGCTATCACATACATAAGTTCAACACACATGGAGACATTCCTTTCTCTAGCAATTTCAGTAGAAATGTTAGTACTTTAGTCACTGGACAATGCACTGGTTCCATATGATGGAGTGCACACCATTCATGAAAGCATACAACGCCCATGTACTGGAGAGTAATGTCTCTTGAATAGTTTCGTCACAGTCCTCAGCTAGTGCTTCTTACTTAGAGGCCACACACACAGGCACAGGTAACCTAGGTGCTCGCTCATTGAGAACTTGCCAAGGCATTCCATCCATTAGTAAGATTAGCAGAGGAAAACAGGGCTTTGCAGGCCATTTTGGGGCCACAAGCAGGACTCTGGGGCCTAATTGCTGAATTCTAATCAGGGTTGGCAGAATCAGAGGTAGAGGTCTAAATGCATAGAGTAGGCAGTGAGGCCAGTCATGGGCTAGTGTATCCTGATGGATTGTCCCACTCCACCAGTGAGAATTGTAGCTGTCAATGAGTTGTTTTGGCATTGGCCAATCTGTAGCTTACCAAAGTTCCCAGATCTGGGACACCACTTTTAGGTATAGATGTCACTCTTCTGCATGTATAGGATGACTTGGCAGTGCATCTGCTACACCATTGTGTGGCCCACTTGAGTAGCTTCAGTGCAGGGTGAAGAGCACCATCTGAACTTATGCTGCCCTGGTGATTGAAGCATTTGACCATCATGACATTGTCCAAGGGGACCAGTGTGTGGAGGTGCCTAAGAACCTAAGAAAAGTAAGAAGTAAGAAAAAGTTGAGGGCTATGTAGCCCACCATCAGTTCCAGCTGATTGATCTGTTCTATCCTAACACTAGGACCACATATGCCTCCCATGCCTTTGTGCCCCCCATATGCCTCCCATACCTCTTACTGCACTCCAACCAGTGAGGGAAGCTTCCATGGTGATTAACTCCCTCCAGTGAGGTACAGTTCCCAGACAGACCCTTTTCTGCCTTGGTCCTCCAGCTGACCCTTTTGCCTCTCTTGTTTATTCATTATTATTATTATTATTATTATTAGTAGTAGTAGTAGTAGTAGTATTAGTATTATTTATTTTTTGCAAGCTTTTTATTGGGTTTTTTCAGATTGTAAAGTCTCCATCATCTATTACAAAATAAATACTATTAATGCTACAGATTGGTATTAAATGATATTAAAGCCTGTGTCCACTGCAGCCTCAGTTTTCTGTTCTTGGCTGACAGAATTGGAACCTGACATGGACTTCTGCTGGTGTAGCCCATCCACCTCAAGGTTCAATGTGTTGTGCATTCTGAGATGCTTTTCTGCTCACCACATTACAGAGTAGTTATCTGAGTTACTGTAGCCTTTCTGTCAGCTTGAACCAGTCTGGCCAGGCAAAATCACTGACATCACATCAAAATCACTGAGATCACATTTTCCCCTATTTTGATGGTTGATGTTAACAATACCCGAAGCTGCTGGCCTGTATCGGCATGATTTTACGCATTTCAGTCCTGCCATATGATTGGCTGATTAGATAATTGCATGAATGTGTATACAGATATTCCTAATAAAGTGTTCAGTGTACATCTGAAAATACATCTGAGCTGGCATGTGCTCACAATGTCATGCTGGCTAGGGCACTCCATGAAACCATGTGGCACAGTCCCACAGACAGGTTAGAGCCTACTTTACTTTAATTAATACTGTTAATGTAGTCTTTGCACTGTGTCACAGTGAAGACCTTTTTTGGCTGGGAATGTGTGAAATGTGTTCATTTGGAGCTGAGAAATGTATATCAGCTTTCACTCCAAATTGTGCTGCCACTGTTTTGAGAGTGGCTGTCACAGCCTCTTCAGAGCCTACCAGCTGAGTATTTGATCTGGTAGAGGATAAGTCAGTTCTACTTCTGGATGCTACTGGAGCCAAAGTTGAATGGTTTGACTGTCGGTTTAACCATCAGTTCACCATCTGACTGAAAGTGTCTCCCAGACATGATCACTGACATCATATCCTCACTCTCCTAGACTGAGGAGTGGGTTAGAGGATCGGGTCTCAGGCTCTGCTGATGGCTCTGCTGAAAGGCACGAGTTTCACCCTTCCACACTGTAAGTGGCTTCAGTTTTAAAACAAGTTGTAACCTTTCAAACTTAGTATATTATGTGAGCTAAGGTAACATAAGTAATTAGCATCTATACTTTAAATCAAAGCTAGGCTCGGCTCTAGAAGTGAGTTTGCTACGACCACTTAAATTGAAAAAAAAGTAACAGTGTTTATTAAACACCACACAAGATATTATGGATCACAAATATAAAACAGTATTTTGAAATAACAATTTCCCTTATAGTCAGTCAGTATGAAAAAAAATAGGTCAAGTCAGAAACCTTAACGTTCAGTTCAGTTCAACTCTTCAGTGTGTATAGCATATGTTCCAATAAAAAAAAGGAAGAATGTTCCTTGAATGTACTTTAAATAAAAAGAGAAAAAAGCTTTAATCACTACCCGGGCAGTGTGTAAGTGACGTTGGAGATCTCATAGAAAAAAAATAAATCTTATCTGTATCCCAAGGAAATGTGTCTGAAATGCGTCCAGTCCACTGGCTGGGCAGGTTGATGGGCACTGGTTTCACACTCCTGAATAGAATCAATGGCTCGCCGTTCAACTCTCTCTCTCTCTCAACAGTAGCAGAAAGTGCACAACAAAAAAAACAATCTGCACAACAAAAAAAAACAGTCTGCACACAGCAGAGCAAAAATATCCAATTAATGCTGTACAGGGTTTTGTGATCACTTATCACTTTAAATATAATCACTTTGCTCAAATATTATCACTGAATCTAAATCATGGATGTCAGCCATTTTGCACCGCAGAATCAAATTCAAGGCATTAATAATATAAATGAACAGTGTAAAGTACTACATTCACAAAGTTAAATGATTGTCTTAAATTAATCAGCTTATTAGAGTAACCTCGTAGCTGTAAATATAATGCGTAACGTACTTGAACCTTACGTGACACCATTTTGTTCGGTTAACGAGAGCGCACATGTTCAGTAAGGAAAAATGGTCTCCTATACTACTACGGAGATCGACGCAATACAATTACATTGCAATCATCTCCGACTGGTTTTGATAATGCGACACAATTAGCAAAACAATATTAAACACAGTTAGCCCATTAAAATAGCTTATCTTTACCTTATGAATCAAAATGGAGACAAGACATGACTAAGATAGTTCGCTAGCAAACTTTTTGCACCAATGTTACACTCACCGGAGATTCCAAGTTTTAAAAAAATGCTTCAACAGCAATTCACCAAACCAACTTCTTGATATACCAAATAATAATATCGATCAAAATGCACTCTTCAATATGAAATATTCATTTTCTTTGGGCTTTAACTTCTGAGCAGCTCTCACCATTCTCTAATGAAAGGGGGAAAAAAAAGGATGCTGATCTTCTCTAGATTAAACCTAGAGGTGGCGCAGCCACATACACGGCACAGCACTTGTCTCGGAGGGGAGAGGGCATAAGCTTTTTCCCCACTGGGCATTGTGTGGAGTTTCTCACCTCTGGAAGGTTCTCAATTTCCCTATCAATGTCACAGTTGAGGTCTCCTACAAAGTCTGATTTGTGTAGGATGCACTGGGAGCTGGGTGCATGCGGGAGAGGGAGTTGCTTTGGTGTTCTTGGACCCTGGGTGATATGAGATGGTGAAATCAAAGTGGGCGAAGAACAGGGCCCAGCATGCCTGATGGGAGTTCTGTGTCTTGGCTGACTTGATGTATTCTAGATTCTTGTGATCTGCGTAAATCATGAATAGGTGAAGGGACCCCTCCAACCAGTGATGCCATTCTTCCAGAGGTAGTTTTTCTGCGAGGAGCTATTGGTTACTGATGTCATAGTTCCGGTTGGGGGGGGGGTGGCTGGAAGCGGGTGGAGAGACAGCTTCTTCGAAGAAGGCCACTGGGTGACGCTTGAGCTTTCCTCTAAACTGCTGAGAGAATGGCCCTGACACAGGTTTCTGAGGCACCTACCTCCACTCTGGAGGGGGGGTTTGGAGAGGTCAGGGTGTCTTAATGTGGGTGTTGTGGTGAAGGCTTCTTTGAGTTAGGCGAAAGCTTGAAGGGGTTCAACTGAAACCGTTTGGTTCTCTTTTTAAGTAGGGTGGTTAGTGGAGATCATATGATCCTAAAACCTTGGAAGAATTGTCAGTAAAATTTGGCCAAGCCCAGAAAACGTTGCTGCTCTTTGACTGTGGTGGACACTGGCCAGTTCATGACCTCTGCGACCTTGTTCTGGTCCATGAGCACTCCCACCTTGTGCACATGAAACTCGCACTTTTCTCTTTTTGCATAGAGCTGATGTTCGAGGGGCTGAGACAGTACACTCTTAAAGTGCTGGATGCGTGTGGTCTTGTCCGGAGAATATATCAGGATGTCTTTGATGTAAGCATTGATAAATTTTATCATCAATTTTACCAACATATCCTGTAAGATGTCATTGAAAAGGCACTGTAAGACTGCTGGCACTGAAAATAGCCCATATGGCATTACACAGTGGCCAGAGGTGGTGCTAAAGTCCATCTTCCGCTTGTCATGGCCATGCACCAAGTTGTAGGCACTTTGCAGGTCAAGTTTAGTGAAGATTTTGGCCTCCCATAGTTGCTCCATAGCTGCAGGGGCCAGAGGGACCAGTTTTTCTTCACAGCTCTCAAAATGTTTGTCATCAACTGCTCTTGTTTTCCTTGGCTGACCTGTTTGATGTCTGGTTGTTAGCACACCAGTGGTTTCTTTCTTTTTCAGGACATTCCAGATCATTTTATTGGTTATGCCCAATGCTTGTGCAATGGGTCTGATTGATTTTCCCTCCTTTCTCAGCATCAAAATGGCTCCAACAAACATCTCTCCGGTGCTCATGTTAGTTTATCCTTTTTAATAAAAAATGATGTTTTCACAGGTGAAACCCAGGGCTCAAACCAAGAGTTGACATTCACAGCTATTAAATGTTTAAACAATCAAAACAATCAATCTAACAGGACGCACCTGGGCAACAAGGAACCAAGGAACAGAAACGGAAGATGATCAGTGTGTACACACATACACAGAACTTTATTCATCCCGAGGGAAACTCTTATATGTATATACACTATATTACCAAAAGTATTCGGTCACCCATCCAAATGATCAGAATCAGGTGTCCTAATCACTT
>CM074975.1:4614995-4627078 GCA_037576825.1 Pangasius krempfi | reverse complement strand
GCCTAGTCCTCACCCTGTTGCTACACACTTGTTAAACAATATTCCACCATAATTACTCACTATATCTGGACTTTAATGAGAACAAATGTGACGTAGAATGCGAACGCTAATGATAATGACGGCTGTTGTTCCTCTTCTTTCCGTTGTGAGGCGTCTATCTCCAAATGCGCGTTCCCGCGACAGGCGTTCATTTCGCGGCAGGGATGCTTTTTTCGGCACAACACGTGTGGCTAGGGAAAGCGAGCTAACACAGTAAGTCAGGCTTATTTCAACATGGCTGGCTCATTTCCGTCAATATCGGTTCTACAAACGAAGCTAATCGTAAGCCCCGCTGAGTTAGTATGACAACATATGTTTTCGGGCAAAGCTGTTCCGCGGTAAAGTTGGTTTTATATAGGACATTTGAGATTCTCTCTTCTGTTTCTCAAGAAATGAACGTACAAAAAAGACAAAATATGCATTCTCCTACCCTGGAGTGGGCACAGCACCAAGTGCAATTGAACATATATTAAAATATATATCTATATATATATATCCTCTAAAGATCATCTCAATCCACCTCCACTGGGAAACACTTTATCCACGAAGCCGGGAAGTGATGAAATTGTCACACGACTATGTCCAGGAAATGTGTTTACGGTAATTTCTCCATGGTGGACATATTTACCCAGCGAAACTGATTTTTGAATTAAATAAACGTTTTTGCACTCTACTAAGTTTTGGAGTAAACATTTTTTACATTGGCTACGAATGGCTGTGAGGATATTTAGCAATCGTAATGGATTTGAAATTAAATAAATGTTTTTACAATGCACTAGTTTTGATACCGTCCGATAATCCACCAAAGTAGTACAGTAACAAAACCACTGCTTATGTAATGTTAACGAGTATGACTGTTTTATAACCTTTCACGTAATTTCATTTTTATTAAGCCTATTTGTATTTCTCACTACTGCATTAACTATTAAAATGTAAACCTTCAATTTGATTAAAGACAAATATTTAGCTTTTCAAAATTATTCTTTTAGACCCAGGACTGTGAAAAAATAAATAAATTACAAGCATACAGTTAACAAAATAGTCAAATGTTAAAGCTTCAGTGTGAACATTATGAAATAGCTTAAAAAAAAACAGAACTAAGAAATAAACAAGCATACACTAATTTAAATATTCAAGGATTGAAAGGCTTCACTGATTTCATCCATTTAAAATAAATTTCCATTTCACCTTGTGACAAACTTTTATTCTTGTATTAACTAACTTGTGTTTGCTTTAAACTTTGCTGTGAGGGTTGTATGATGAGGATGGGGAGTAATTCAAGGTCTTCATAGCATCTTTATTGCCTTCTCAAAAACATCTTTCTCATTAATTCCAAATACATAGGCCTCAAGTAGAGATAGCAACAGTTCTGTTTTGAGCCATTTTTCAGCACACCAAATTTCAGCTCAGACTTTCAGTTCCTGAGAAACAGCTATTTGAACTTAACTCTGTTCCCTGTTGACATCCATACCCCCAAACTTTGCATAACGTGTTAATTCTTGAATATTAAACTCCGCTGAGTAATTTGACACCAATTTTGGGAACATAGGCCAAAAAGTCCTAGGAAGTGTTTGCAAACATATATTTAGCATATTATGCAAATTTTCATAAATTTGAGTGGGAGTGGTTAAATTTGATTTGCTTGGGTAAATTAGACTTCTATGGAAATATTTTCCAGACAAATTTAATTTTTCCAGACAAGTAATTGCAAATTGTATTTGCAGTTGCGTTTTCTATTTGTGGTCACATAAATTGTGACAAAATTCAAATGAAAATGCAAATTGAGCATTACTGTTTGCATTTTCATTTACACAAACGTACAATGGAAAGGCAAAAGCCATTTGCAATTGGATTTCCCATGTCTTACATGTTACTATCCTGTCATATCAAAATACCAATATCAATTCAGTACTTGAAGGTGTAACTTAAAGTACTGAAATCCAAAAAATTAAGACCCCCTTTTTCACGTGTTCATTACAACAGATTTTCTAATGCAACATATTGAACGCTTCCATAAAAAATTAAAGAGTAGCTGGTCAATACTTTTACCTAATTTTGGGTCCAGACGAACAGACTGAGCGGCATAAATAAGCCTTGAAAGGCCTTCTGCCTTTGTGAGAAGTACCCTACCTCTCAAAGACAGATCCCTTTGTAGCCACTGGTTAAATCTTTTCTGTGTTTTATCAATAAGGGGTTGGTAATTAAGATTACATCTTTCTTTCTGATCCTTAACAATTAAAACACCTAGATAACAATTTTTTTCTTTCACTGGGATATTATGGACAAAGGATTCATTACAGTCTTTAATGGCAAGAAGTTCACATTTTGAATATTTAAGCATAAACCTGAGGCTTTAGAAAATGAATCAATAATATTTATTGCAAGTGGAATCTGCCTTTCATCTTTAAGAAAAAGGGTTGTGTCGTCAGCAAGCTGACTGATAACCACTTCTCTTTCAGCAATAGTTACCCCCTTTAAACTACTGGCTTTTATATGAGAACAAAGAATCTGAGTTGCAAGAAGAAAAAGGTAAGGGGAAATAGGGCAGCCCCTCAATAATGCAATTAATGCCCCTCAATAATTTAAAACAAGAATTTAAAACATTTTTAATTCTTTTAGATAATATAAGAGCCAGAATTTTATAATTGTTATTTAATAAACTTATTGGGCACCAATTTACAATCAAAAGTAAATCTTTTTTTGGTTTGGGTATGAGGGTTATTATTCCTTGAAATAAACTAGGAGGAAGTTCATGGTTTTTGATACTCTCAATGAAGACATTTAAAAGGAAAGGGGCAAGATTATCTGTGAATTGTTTCTAGAATTCTGCTGCAAAGCCGTCATTGCCAGGTGATTTGTTACATTTAAGATGTTTGATAAGACTACTTTTTAGTGCTCTAGAGAAAGTGATCAAGAGATCACAGCATTCTTTCTCTAGAGCACTAATTGTATTAGTATTTTTAAGAGTCAAGAAAAAAAAGTAGCAGAATCAGTACAATAGCTAGATTTATAAAGAATATAACAAAAAATTATAACAAAAATGAGAAATAGCTTGTGAGTCATCAGTAACAATACCATTAATATTAAGGTGGTGAATTGTGTTATGTTTAACTCTCTGTCTTTCAAGGTTAAAGAACTTTGAGGAATTTTGTTCCCCCTGTTCTAACCACTGAACTCTAGACTTGACAAATGCACCTTCTGCTTTACGTTTATATATCTCATCCGGTTTACACTGTAAATCACTTAATTGTATTTTTTCCTCAGGTAAAAGTCTATCTGGAGAAACCATGGAAAGAGAGGTACTTTCAGATACAATGTGCTCCTCCAAAATTCGATTATGTTTAGAAAGAAAACTACCATAAGACCTTAAATATTTACCAACTTCATATTTTAGAAGTTCCCAAAACCTACTAAAAGTACCTTCCTTTTGTGCCAAATCCCAGTAAAAGGATATTATTTTATGAGTTCCAATTTGACTGCCTCATGTCTTAGATGAGAAACATTCATTTTCCAGAAAGAACTATGACATGATGTTACAAAAGAGGAAGATCTAATATTTATATAAATTGCCTTGTGATCTGTTAAGGGAGTAACTAGAATGTTTACTGACACATTCTCTTTTAAGATGCTCCCAGAAGCCAAAAAGAAATCTATGCGGGACTGCCTTGTACCATTTTTATTACTCCATGTATAAGATCCCTCCAAATATCAATCAAATTATATTTCTGCATGAAGGTCTATTAAATAGTATTGGATGAACCCGGTTGCTTGGAGGCCATTATCAACCAAGTCATTTAAGGTAATATTAAAATAACCTCCAATCAGTAAAAATGCCTGTGGATGCTTATGAAACCAGAGTAGAATCCTTTCCTCTAAAGATTCAAAAAGCTTACCATTTTCGGTGTTAAGATTACATCCATAAATGTTAACCAAAACAAATACTAAATTATTCCAACTGAAAAGTAAACAAAGAAAGTGCCCAAAAGGGTCTGAGAACACCTCCAAAACATTTCCAGAAAAAGTGTTCTTTAACGTAGCGTCCCCTGCAGACCTCTCAGAGCCATGAGCAAACCATGTCTTTATTCCACTGCGACCTCCAGAACTTCACATCATCGATCATCGACTACGGAATGTGTTTCTTGAAAGAAAATAAAATCAGTTTTAAGATGTTTTGCGAATAAAAATAAAGCTTTCCTTTTAACAATTTCTCTTAACCCCTTAGTATTAAGTGAAACTATGGATAAAGACATATAACAACAATAATACAATAAGTATGGAACAGATTAGAGTTCAAAGTGTGAACGAGAACCATGTACGTAGCTTGGCCGAGCCACATCACTTATAAAATAAATAAATGTAATAAAATGTACGAACCCAAACAAGTTCTTTATATAGTCCGTGTAGTACACTCAAAATGCTGCTACCAGCAGCTGAGAATGAGCACCTGTTCAGGAAAAAAAAAGCCAACATCCAGAGAGACTTATTCACCTTCTCCTTGAATAAACGTTCGAGCCCCCGCGAAGAAAGCTGTTTTTCCCGCATCCCGCGCCTGCTTCACAAACAGCCACAGCCTGGAGCGCCTCTCTCGATCACCTTTAGAGGAGCCTTCCTTGAAGAGAAATCCATTGGCTTTGAGATAGGTAGAGGTCTTAGCCCGGTTCCATACTTCATTTCCCATCATACGTGAAGTAAACTGAAGGATAATGGGTCGTGGACGGGAATCTCTGACGGGAATCTTTTCTGGCCCAGCCGATGTGCAATGTCAATTACTTCCGAGAACCGCGATGATTCTTCAAGTAAGACGGATTGACAGATCTTCACGGTCTGCAGGCGCATGTTTTCATCCTTATTCTCCGGGACATCGTACAATCTCAAATTCCACCGTCTCGAATAGGATTCAAACTCATCCATTCGCTGACTGGCTTTTCCAATTCTCACACACGACCCTCCACTTTGCTTTCCATCTTTTTGATATCGGCAAACGCAATGTCAATCTTCTTGCTCAGCTCATCAATTCTCTCCGTGTTGCCGCTCACCAATTTTTCGATGCTATCAGATCTTTCGTATATAAACTGACACAACGTGTTGTTGTTTTCTTTTTCGCCGCAGGTGTTTCACTCGGGGTCACCGGTAATGCTGGGAATTCCTTCTCATCCAGCATCTTTCCAGACGTTTCCAGATCTCCTCCTTCAGTACAACACTGACTGTAAACGTGCCCGCTGCTAAGTAGCACTTTGTCAGTAGAAATGTCCTGATTAAAAGATGGATTCAGATTTCGATTTCGTTCCCTTTCAGCCATTCCAAAGTGATATAAAGATCAAAGATGATGATAGGTCAAGAATCGCAAGTTTTTAACCAAATTGGGCTAGCTTATTTAATTTTTGTGATGAAGAGCTCGTTAAAAGCGTCACTTCACGCAGCCATCTGGAGGAGGGTCGAAGATGGCGGACTGGGCAAGCAGCACTTTCGCCAGATTATCATCCAGTTCACCATGTGATTTCACCGGGACTCCATCTGGAAACTGTCCAAAAACTCTAAGATCTGCAAAGACTTGGGGATTCACTTCACGCAAGACTTCTGCGAAGCCGACAGAGAGGCTCGTGCAGCTGCATGGCCGAAGATGGAGCAAGCCAGGGCGGCACGACAGAACGTGTAAAGGACATGTCGGCTACATCAGCGGTAACAGGGTTACTCTGGATTAGAAAGAATTTTGGACCAAAGCATGTCGTAACTCATGCAGCACAGGCTTGAGTTGTATACCTCAACGACTTTATGTTAATAGGTTTTCGCCTAACCGTAACAACCTTCTGACTTGTTTACACTTTTGTAATTAAAAGGGAATGTTGTTAATTTAGTAAGTTCTCAGCTGATAATCATACTGGCAAAAAGGGGGAAAAGAAAATTCTTTAAATGTCAGTTTGTTAATTCTATATAAACGCCTTTTTTTTTGTTTTCTCTCTTAACGTTAATATTTTAAAGTTCTAACGTTCTAGGAAAACTGTTATATTTAAAGGAGGGGAAAAAAAGTGAAACTAAGATACCAAAGTCTGTTCACTTTTGATTTTTAATTTAATGAAAAGAATGTTAATTTTACAGTTAATTTGATTGTACTTAATAATGCTTGATAGGGGCCTTGCAGGAGTGTTAAATTCCTAAAAACTAATTTACTTATTTTATTTCTTCCTTTTCTAATTTATCTCCTTTTTTAAATATTGGTTAAGTTTATTCTTAGACCTACAAACACCTATCAAAGGAGAAAAGGATACTGGAAATTCAATTCAAACCTTCTACATAGTGAATCCTTTTGTTATGAAATTATAGCTACAATTAATAATATAAATGGAGACTCAAATTTTAAAACTTATAGAGAGAAATGTGAATATTTAAAATATAAAGTAGTAAAAAAAAAAAAGAATTGGAAATTATATAAGAAATAAACAGTATTTGTATTAAATCATTCTTAAGTGAAAATGACAAACAAAAACTACTTCTCCTTCAATCCTCGTTAAACATTTATGTTGATAAAGCCAAAGGAGCATATATAAGATCGAGAGCAAAGTGGATAGAGGAGAGGGAAAGGAGTTCAGCATATTTTTGTAGACTGAAAAAAAAAAGAGACAAGAACATAACGGTGTTAAAGTGTTACTGATTAATGATCAAGAATATACAAATTCTGAAAAAAATTCTAAGGAAATGTATTGTTTCTACAGTAATTTATACTCCTCCTCTTATTCACATACAGATGCTGATGCTTTCTTTGATCACATTACGGATTGGATCCCTACAGTAGATGAGAGTTTTAAAAATGTTTCTGATGCAGATATTAGTATGGAGGAAGTGGAAAAAGCAATGAATTGTTTACCATTAGACAAATCGCCTGGTTCAGATGGATTAACAAGTAGATAAGGAGATTACTGGAGTTGACATTATTTTGGAAGATGACGTATTATTTTTTTATGACAAACCTTTAGAAAAGATCATTTTTTGTTCTAATTTATTTATTATTTTAGGTAAATATCATATTCTTATATGTGTCTAAGAACATTTTTGTTCTTAATTTATTTATTATTTTAGGTAAATATCATATTCATATATGTTGATGGTCAAAAAAGGTACCAAACTTAGTACACTATAAGTTCGAGCTTTATCAATATCTTGAAGCATTGGAGGGCATAAGGAACACCAAGGCAAATAAGACTATGGACTGCTGTAAATCCTTGAACTTTTATCCAAGCATCAGCACAATCGTCTGTTCAGCACATATTTCTGCTTGGTCGTCGAATGCAAGGCACTCTAAAATGTGGTCGACTGTGACTTACGTCAGTTCTAAATACAAACATGCCCCATAGTATACTCCCACCCCAACACTGATTGACAGGTTTCTGAGCAAGAAATCAGAAATGCAAATGCAAAGGGAACTGCAATTCCAAAGTGAAATAGTTCCAGTTAAGAGCTCCAGTTAGATCCAGTTGAAGGCTGGTGTTGGCACGGAGATGCAGGTCAGCCTAGCTAGCTAGCTAACAACAGCAAGCACAACAACTGTATGATACTAATATATCAGTCATTTGGGTAAATAAAGAATGTACAGCAAAAATAGAATACAGAAATAAACTTATCTTACTTTGGTTATTGGCAGAGATAGAGTTTCTTTGTAATAAAACGAAGCAAAGAAGGCATAGAACACAAACTTGACTAACAGTTTGGGTTTTCCCTGAAACTGTGAGAGACCAAATTGAATAAGATGGTGCCTTTTATGCTCTTCCTTTTACGTTAACCAGATTCAGACCAGAAATCAGCCTGGTGAACTGTAGTCTGTTTGCACCTTTTTTCCCCCCTTGGGTCGACTAGATTCATGTCAGACCTTAACCAATTGGTCTTTTCAGGCTGAATTTGGCATACCACTTACCAATGCCAGAACTAAACCAGTAGACCCAAATGTAAGCCAGAACCTGCCAGACGTTTTTGCTATCTGGGTCATTGTGAATATTATATGCATAATATAAATCATCTACGATACTCCTCCTCAAACATTCATGGTCTTCTGCTGTTGTAGCCCATCCACTTCAAGGTTCAAGTGTTGTGCATTCTGAGATGCTTTTCTGCTATACTTTTCACCACAATTACAGAGTGGTTATCTGAGTTACTGTAGCTTTTCTTTCAGCTAGAACCTGTTTGGCAATTCTCTGTTGACCTCTCTCATCAAGAAGGAGTTTCCGTCAGCAGATCTGCTGTTCACTGGATGTTTCTTCTTTATTGCACTATTCTGAGTAAACACTAGAGACTGTTGTGTGTAAAAATACCAGGAGGTCAGCAGTTACAGAAATACTCATACCAGCCCGTCTGGCACCAACAATCATGCCATGGTCAAAATCACTAAGATCCCTTTTTTCCCCCATTCTGATGGTTGGTGTGAACATTACCCTAAGCTGCTGACCCGTATCTGTATGATTTTATGCATTGCGCTGCTGTCACTCAACTGGCTGATTAGATAATTGCAAGAATGAGGTGTACAGGTGTTCCTAATAAAGTGCTCAATGAATGTAGACTGTTCCCAATATGAGGTCTTCACGTGTTGGCTGTGTGATTGACGCAGTAGGAATAACAGCACAGCTCTACATTAATTAAACATAAAGTACAATATCACAAGCCATAAAAACACACTACACTACAAAG
This sequence comes from Pangasius krempfi, assembly GCA_037576825.1. Classification (NCBI taxonomy): domain Eukaryota; kingdom Metazoa; phylum Chordata; class Actinopteri; order Siluriformes; family Pangasiidae; genus Pangasius; species Pangasius krempfi. The sequence goes on along the minus strand of CM074975.1, from coordinate 4,618,366 downwards.
TAGCGGCAGAATTCAACATAACAATCATACTGATGCCAAAAGCATAACAGCATATATCACCCTAACATTACCCTATTATACATTCAGGTTAGTTAAAGTCAACAACAATCAAAATAGCACAGTCATACATAATATGCGCGCACAATACACCTTACTGAAGTAAGTAAGGTAATCAACCTCTAAATAAACTTAAAGCACTAAATATACTTAGTACTCAGTGGCTCTTGAAACATATGCGCACACACACACACTCTCCAGGGTCCAAAAGTTTGCCATTATACGAGTATGCAGGTCAGAAGTAGGCTATATTTCTGATCCAAATGTATTAATTAGAAAAATAATTGGAGATTAAGAAAAAGCCTAGCAAATGTCATCTTCCTATGTCAAACAGTTGAGGAGATATATGCATTTTTATTTATAGAGCCCTCTATAGGCCCATTATTAATGATATTTGAGCAGTGGCAAGAGAGTGTCTTACTGACTATGTATGCCATTGTTTGTAGAAATCAGACTTTGCATTCAGAAGATGCTCTTTCAGTACATTCATGCAATGGCCTAAAAATTCATTGACCTTTAGCAGCCAATTGATGTGGCCAGTCAAAGCTGTTTTAGTACATCTTTTTCAGCAATTTCATATTTTATGCTGATCAGATGGATGGCTTAAGACTAGTTTGAAAAAGAAGTTTTTTCAGAAGATTTAAAAAAAAAAAGCAGAATGGATGTCAGCCAAAGATAATTAAGCCATACCGCAAAAATATGCAGGAGGATTCAGGAATTCTGCAGATATAACAACTTTTACTCTATTCCCTACAGTCATAAAGATATAAACCATAGGTAAATTCATTTATTATAGTGCCCCATTCTGGTGGTGCCTAGAGGGTAGTAGGGGTTGGAATATGTGTCATTATATCTGCCTGAGTAGGGGGTGGGATATGGGTCCTAACTGTCAAACTGGGTGGCAATATTACAATGATAACTTATAACTGTTTAAGTAAATTGGGCTCTGTGACATTAGAGTTGATTGATATATGGTGGCTATATTGTTTACAAATGTCAACATGTTTTTGATTATTATTGAGGGTTACACCCTCAGTAATGATCAAAAACATGTTGACATTTGTAAACAATATGACACCAATATTGTGATGCTTGGACAAAAATCCTACGACAAGTTCTCAAAAGTAGGTTTTGCATATTATGCAAATTAGCAAAAAAGCTAAGTGGACAGAGCTAATGGTCAAAAAGGCACATTTTTAGATGAGAAGGAGACAAAGCAAGGGGAAAAAGGAAGTTTCAAGGCACACCTTATTATTCAAAAGATATGGTTGTTTTTAAGTGCAAAGCATGACTTGTTTACCCTGTCCAATGCCTTCTGAAAGCTGTTTTTTAGGTAGCCAGGTCATCATCAAAGATCCACATGCAGATTAGCATAGAGATACAGAATATCAAGTTTCAGCTCGATAAGACATACAGTTCTGTATATAATAAGAAATTTGTTCTGTATATATGTGCCAAGTTTCATGAAAATCCATGCAACAGTCATGAGTTACAGCTGTTTGAGTAAACTATGCTCTGCCTCATTAGAATGGATTGACATGTGGTGGCCTGATTGTTTACAAATGTTAACATGTTTTTGATCATTCTTTGAGGATCACACTCTGCTGAATAGCGAAATAAAAAAAATTGTCAAGATAGGACAAAAATCCTAGGACACGTTCTCAAAAGTAGGTTTTGCAAAAAATCTAAGTGGACGGAGCTTGTCATGGAGAATTCTTTCTCGTCTCACACATAGGCGGACAGATAACAAGAAACAAAACATTGTTCAAAATCAATCAATCTCAAAAGGAAAACCTAAGCAATAAAGAAGGTTGGCCTCAAGAGCAGACACTGAAGAGCTGAAAATAGTGCATGATCTTATAAGTCCCACAGGTGGGATATATTTGCCTCCTCTAGCAGGCTTATTCTAATTTGTCTTGCTCACTCTAACTCTCTTTACCACCACTAAATGTCTCCCAATCCCTTTAGATCACCCATTTGCCATTTATGTTATCTATAGCAAACAAGGCTGATGAAACTGATGAAAACTCCTTATTGATATTTTATACACATACCTCCTGTGTGTGTACTGTGAGTTCTGCTTGTTAATCTATCAACACATTTACTTCTCATCTTAAGCAGTCTTCTGCATAGCCTGGTACAAACTAAATTTATTAGACAAACTTAGAGTCACCTAGGCAATGGAATGTGTTTTTCCCCTCTTCTTCTGACAGTGATGTGCATGCTCTGCCCCTAGGAATTGAGGCCATTTTATAACAGTGAACTTGTTTTTCTCATGTCAAAAGGTCAAGTTGCCCTTCACATTTAGGCTTCAGTTCAGTGTTCCTTTTTGAGTCACATGAAGACAGACATTATAAAATGGATTATATGCAGTATAAAATAGGTAATATGAAATTATAAAATGTATTATCTGATAATTGTCCATGAGCTAAATGGTTCTGGAGGCTTTTTTTAAGCTATGTGCTTGGCTCCCTAAATATAGCCAACACTGCTTGATTGGACTCCTGACAAAGTTATTTGAATCTAATTCCACCCCCCTTTTAAAATCTGTAAGATGAACTGTTTTCTTATACAACCACTGTATTGTAGGAGTGCATCATGACTCAAAAACACATGTGCAGGACACACATGCTGATTGGGATTGTGAAAAGAATTTGATGCTACATGGCTGTTTGTTTAATAATCACACTAGGATAACGTTTCATGAGATGGGAAAATCATTTAAAACTCATTCAAACTCTGGTATGGTTAAAAAGCTATATGTATTTACTGGAGAATAGGAACTATTTGCTGTTCTTTTCCCTAGAATTATCCTATGTGACTTTCAGAGTATGTTATTTGTGTTAATCGATAAGGTAAAATTGTCCATAAACCTCATTATACACATACACATCAATTTGGATAGCTTCACATACAAAAACAGACATACAAACAGATTTTTAGATAAAATTTAAAAGATTAGGATCCATAAAAAAGGGGTGTTAAATTCTGTCCTACTTAGAACACACACACACACAAACACACCATGGTCCAATTTTCTGAGTATGCATTTTTGGTAGACTAGATTTCTTCCTCAAATGTATTAATTAGAAAAATACAATCCTGAACAAAATCTTAAGACCCGGGAAAATATCACAAGTATTCACACTTCGCACTGGTGGATCGTAACCAGGTTGTAAGTACTTCTTCAAAATGCCAAAAAAAGAAACATGAGCAAGAGACAAAAAATAGAGAGTAGGCAATTTATTGAAAACTGCATTTAAACTCAAACAGGCTGTTCATCAGCTGATCAAAAGTTTAAGACCATAGCCTTT
>CM074975.1:4583620-4604906 GCA_037576825.1 Pangasius krempfi | reverse complement strand
GATGTTGGGCTACTGATTGGAAGGTCATGAGTTCAATCCCCAGCACCACCAAGCTGCCACTGTTGGGCCCTTGAGCAAGGCCCTTAACCCTCCACTGCTCAGTTGTATAAATGAGATAATAATACATTTTATTTATAAAGCACTTTACATTTTAAAGAAAATCTCAAAGTGCTAAATGAAAGTCACCCTGGATAAGGGTGTCTGCCAAATGCCATGAATGTAAATGTAATGTAAACAATGTCCGTTGTTAAAAGCGCCATAGAAATGAAATTTAATTGAACTGAATTTAATATATGTTTTATCCACTCTTAGAAAACAAAAAGTCTAAAAAAGCACGTTTTTATTAAGTTTGGTGTTTTCATGTAACCCTCTTGGTTTTTTTAAAACTAGTCTAAAAAAAAGCATACCCTTGGCGTGTAGTGTATGCTTTAAAATATAAAAGGAAACGCCCTCCTTCGGTTCAGTGACCTCGGACGTCATCAGTCACGTGGTAGTGTTAACGCGATACAAACTTCACCACGCTGTGCTAATGCGCTTCGTTTTTCCGTAGTGAGAACTACCTCTAATACCACGTTTACATCCGGCACAGCGTGTTAATTCCAGACAGTAATTCTCTTTATCGCGTGATTGACGGTGGACATGGCTGAACCCGAGGGATGTCCACTCAGCAACTCAGGCTGGCCGACTCAGGAAGCACCGCTGAGACCGCCGAATTTACAGCAGACTCCTCAGCAACAACCACACAAATTTCAGGCATTAAGAGACTGGAACTGGTTTCAGTCTGCGCCGACAAGTCCGTGGGGTCTCAACCCCATGTGTCCTATTAATAGCTACGGTGGTTCAGCTTATGTACAACGCCACTATCCTGGTAGGTCCCACGCAGTTGCGTGTACTGGGGCGAGGATATCTGTAGTGCACATGGCTAATGCTGCCAGATAGCCATGTGACAACATTACACTTTAATATCACACCAAACCAAAACACCGTCTACGATATCACAATATCGTATCTACTGTTGGAACAATCGGAGTGTAATTTCTGAGAACCACATTTTTAATTTTAATGGAACTTTTGTTATCGTATGCGATGCAGCTTTCAGATTTCAAAAAGTAAGGCACCTGAGACATTTTTTTTGGCTTCCGAACATCAGTATTACTGTATGCCTATTGCCAGCTAGTGGTATTGTGAGACTTTTGTATTCTAACATCTGTGACTGTGGCTTTAATTCTCAAATATTTCTATAATTTAATAAATAAATTGTTTGACACTTTACAGGTTATCATCTTCATGAACATCAGTATGGGAGGCAAGACCATAGCCAAAAACAGTGGAGAAACAAAGTAACATGGCTTATAAATGTTTGTTTTTAGTTTACAGATTTTAAGATAATCATTTAACCTACTGTAATTAATTAAAGTGTGTGTGAGTATGTCCACTTCTATTTAATGCTTGCTATGCCAAGGTCAGTGTGCTGTCGTGATTTAACTTGTGTATGACTGGGTATTTTTTCTAGCAGAAAAAACAGAAAGAACCAGAATTCAGTCATTTCTGTGACACTTGTGATCGAGGTTTCAAAAACCATGACAAATACAATGAACATATTGCCCAGCATGTAAAGGTAATCCATCATACCAGTGAATCGCATACATGTGAACTGTAGGACCACAAATTGCAAAGATATTTTTTATTCATTTTGGATCATTTTAGAAATGTAGATGGTAAGTTTTTTTTGTGCTTCCTCCCCAGTGTTCTTTTGATGATTGCAAATACACTGCACATGAGAAGCTTGTCAAAATCCACTGGAAAAATGTGAGTGATTGTGTGTAGACCTTTATGTAGATAAGCCAGTTTAGTTTATCTGTTGGATAAATTTAACATGCCTTTTCACATTCAGGATGGAAATTTTTTTTGAAAGTTTAAGATCCAAATTGTCTTTCAGAGTCATGCCGCTGGTGCAAAGCGAATCAAGTTGGACACTCCAGAGGAAATTGCAAAATGGAGAGAGGAAAGGAGACGGTAAAATTCTCTACTCTTTACACATAAATGAATGCATAACTGAGTAGTATTTAATTGTTTTATACTTATTGTAATGTCTTTAGCAGTTTGAGAATAATAAATGCTGAATGTTGTGTGCAGGAACTACCCAACACAAAGCAATGTAGAGAAGAAAATTAAATTAATGGATGTCAGAGAAAAGAGAGGAGATGTGCTGGAAACTTCTCAGTTTGGGTATGTTACTGAACTTATAGTTCAGCTTTTATATGCTGCTAGTGTATAGCTTTAGATGTTTGATTCAGTTCTGACACTTAGCTTTTGAATGTAAATTGATGCCTGTTGGTTATTTGAGACATAACAGGTGTTTTTTAACGCATTTCTTTAAACAGCCGTTTTAAGAGTCATGGCCGAGTGCATGGTGGGCATGCAGAAGGTTTCCAGACTCACAGAGGGCATGCATATGGTGGCCATCAACACTTCCATCCAGGTAGTGAAAAGGTGGAGCAGGTATCACCTCTCACATGCCTTCCCTATGATGTAGATCCTCTAGGAGCCCTGGCCACCAGTGATCCAGGTTAGACAAAACCAGCCACTGCTTTCTTATCAAAACATTTGTCTGAAATTACCCAATGCTGTCCTCTGTGTTTACTTTAAAGGGAGCAAATTATTTCAGTCTGTATATTTTCTCAGATTCTGAGAAAGAGGAGTCAGCAAAGGAGATGAAGGCTGACATTTCCGTGGCCCCCAAAAATATGACCTCCGCTCTAGGATCACTGATGTGCAGCTATGGAGAAGATATGACCGAAAGCGAAAGTGACAAAGAACCAGAGGGTGAGCAACCTCCTGGATAAATTCTTTTATCTCAGCTCAGGACCATAGACAAATTAACCATGTCTGGACTTCTTACCTAGGAGGTAAAATTGTGTATAACAGCATTGTTTAGATTTAGTTTAATATTTATAATACTTAAATATGATATAAGTATTATAATTATTTAAACTTATTTTCAAGAATGTATCTTTGTTATTATTTTATTTTGCTCACACATTGGAATTTCTTTTATAAAGCAGGGTTTGTTAGGTCCTGGAGGTCCAAATGCAGACCCACAAAATATTTTAGTGGACCAAACTGCATATATACTGTAGGAAGACCATAGTTCAGAGACTCCAGATTTCTAAAAATATTTTCACAGATTTTCATTTACCCTTTCTGATTAGTGATATAATGACATAGGCTATTCAAAAAACAGCGAAAAGCCAACAACAAAAACAGAATATTTAAAGATGATTTAAAGATTGGGCGGAAGTGTGTGTGTTTATTCTTCCCATCTGTTCAGAGTCTGTCACTAGTTAAATGTGGTAACTTGTGAAACAAAACATGACACTTCAAATTTAAAGCCACAAACTAATCCATAATGGTTAAGCATTGCAAGGTAACTGTTGTTGCCATTCAGTCATGTTAGCTGATCATCCGTAACTTTGTAAGCAAGGAATTTTATGAAACCGTATCCAAGTTGAATATCCCTTTTCTGAAGTATCAAACTACTTATAATAATTTAAACAAGTTACTGCATATCAAACTATATACAGTAGGTGGGAACAGCATATTAATAGTGTACACCGGTGATGGCAAAAATGAACTGAAATCAGCCAAGCATGTGAAATAACTTTGAAATGACTTTGTGGCTATTTTTTTTATGCAAACAGAAAGTCAAAAACATGCCAATGTGAGTGCAGTAAATAAGCTGTGGTTAACAGAAGATGCATCCAATTTTAGCCCCTTAGCATTTAGGGATTCCATTAGCTAGTAAAGACCAGTATTTGACCAGTTAAGACCAGTATTTGACCTGTAAAGACTCTGCATGATTGGCAAATTAAGATCCTGCTAGAACCAGAGTCTGGTAAAAATATTCACTTAAAAAGAACACAAATTTCAAAGTAAATAAAGTCCATATAATTTTTAAAGTAAGTAAAGATCTCTTCTACACCTCCTTTTATTCAGTAATGCATGTCTCTTTAAATGAATGTAGATGATGCGCTGAAGGGTAAAAAAGCTGCTGTTTGAATGTAAACGTTTAAACTCACTGCCAGTGGGGGTTTTTATATGAGGAAAATTAGACAGCTAGCAAAGTACACATCTTAGCTAAATGATGCTAACGCCCCCGGTCATGAGGGTTTGTTTGAGGGACGGACTCTCTGGTTGGTCTTTACTCAAAGTTCAAATGTCCTCCTTCTTGTGAAAATCGCACAGTTAAACAGACAATGTCTAAACAGTCGACCCTTAAAAGTTTCTTCCTAAAACTAGGAAATTCCGATTAGCCTAAAGATGGTGAGGAACACGTTGAGATCACGGAGACATATGATGAAGCAGAAAAGTCGTACATGTGAAAATATACATTGTAAGGCAATATTCAGGTGCTTCTTTAAGTACATTTCAGTCTAGTTTAAAAAGAGATAATATGTTATTAGTAGCAATGTCATATAGCAATATTTTTTGTTAGCGGAAAGTTTTTTTGTTCTCGGCTGTTTGTTGTGTTCATAGGCCTGTTGACTATTTTATGCTTATTTAAATGTTGACTGTATGTCTGTCTTTGATCAATAGTAGCACGAGATGTCACATGACAGTCTTCCTGGAAGTTATCTGCATTTGGGTGAATCCCAAATGGCTCACAATTTGAACACATAGGTCAGTACTTGGGGTCGAGAAACTGTGCACAACCACACCAGAAGGAGTCTCAATGTGTGGTCTTCTATGAGCTTTGTGCGACCAGGCAGGTGTAGGAAATTAGCTGTTGAGTTTAAGCTGCCCGCATCCTCCACCAAAATATATAGGAAATTAGCAGATCAGCTCAGAAGGGGAAATTTTGTAAATGGGGTATTACCTCCCAATAATATCCTAAATATAGTGAAAACACAATATTAAGAGCACAGTAACGAGATCAGTTTAAGGCAGTAAGTTGTAAGCACAGAGACACAAGACACTTGCCTTTAAAAATCAGATGAGACTTTATTACTATTCTAAGACACGGAAGCTAATCTAACACACAAACACACACGCACACACACAAAAGTTAAAGAATCAGGGTGTTGATCCCAAGTTTCTCAGACTATGACCTGAACGACCCATTAACAAAACAAAACTAATCAGTTTAACTTTCGTTTAGAAGGGCTTTAAACTTTATATTGAATGCACCAGTTCAGCTAGAATCTGGAGATACTATACATGCATTTGTGTTGCCAGGGATTCCCTTGTTGTGTTGTCGTTTGGAGGGGTTTTCCAGTGATGTTGATTGGCCGGTGATCTGGTTGGCCTTAAGTAGCATCTTGGAAGACCAGTGAGGAGTCTCGTAGGCAGGTTGCAAAACGTTGATGAGTGGTTCACAGCGGTGCAAAGGCGGGAGTTGGAGGGTTTGCAGGAACCAGTCTGGATGCAGAGTCTTGCAGAGACATGCAGAGCAAGCACTCAGGATGTCGAGGGGCAAAAGCTTCTGGTGACTTGTGGGAAGAGAATCCTGCAGATGTTGATGGAAGAGAGCTCCTTGAAGATGTTGGTAGAGTCTCCGAGTTGTTAAGAGAGAGGACTCCATTGAGATGTTGTTGGAAGAGACTCTTGTGTCGGGGGTGGGGGGGGTGGTGTTTAACCCTTTCCAGTTGGGCTGACCCCAAAGTGCTTGCTCCAATTAGCAGGATCTTGGGGCAAGGTGTAAACTGCATTCTGCTTGTCTGACACTAATTAGCACAAGCTCATCTCTCTCTGCTATTGCTGTCATCAGAGCAACAGGAACTGCATCCCGCCATTTTAAGGTTAAGGTGGTATAGCTCCTGTGCATTTCCTCTGTCTGTGCGCATAACTTCAAAGTCGGCTTGTCCCACTCACCATGCGACCTCAGAGAGTCCTTCACTGCTCTTCGCTGAGATTATCCTCACAGGAACCAAAACTAATACGAAGCAATATCCTTGTGCTGACTGGTCTAATGGCTTGATGATAATGGCCAATTCTGAAAAAAAGGGGTGACAATTTCAATAAAAGGGAGAGGGCACAGTGGCGCATTTGCGATGGCCGGTGTATTCACCAGCTGACATTCACGGTAAGACGCACACCACAGACGAACATTACCATGAATGCCTGGCCAGTAAAAATGAGCAATTAGTTTGGCTAGAGTTTTCTCTACCCCAAGGTGCCCTGCTATCGGGTTATAATGAGTTGAATGGAAGAGTGGTTCTTTGCGGCTTTTCGGTACCAACAACTGGGTCATGGATTCTCTGGTGCGAGTAGCCCAGCTCACCTGATATAATCGGTCTCAGATAATAGAAAAATAGCGAAAGATTAGTACCGTCTCAGCTTGGACTTTGTCCCTGTTAATCACTGACACCTAATTGAACATTTTATACGTAATTATGAGACACACCATCAGATAAGCGTGTACATCCCTGTGAATACACCTCACCTTCACCTCCCATGACCCATGGGGGGTGGGGGGGTGCAGTGAGACTGAAAATATTGGGAACACCTTACTCTGATCCATCCTCGTGCACTCTGCCTGGTAATGCCCTGGTTCTGGACAGTCCCTAGGGCTCATGGGAGAAGGCGAGGTGGCCAGCAGGCTCTGAATGAAAGCTTATCCTACAGCTTGGCTGTCTATCATTCTGGTCAGATTCTCCTGCTGCTGCTATAGACTCACAAGAGCCTGCTGTCACTCCTGCATCTGCACTAGTGACTGGATTAACCAGGACGGAAGGACTAGTCCCCTTGAAAATGTTCTCTGAGCAGCATTTCCCCCTAGTTTAGGCACCAGTGTGATGCTACGCAGCTCAAATAAACATTGCACTCAGGGTGGGATTACTGTGATTACTGAGCATTTATTTTTGTTGTCTGTGCCCATGCACAGGGCAAAAAGGCAAAAACCAAAAAAAAGAAATCCAGCAGAAAACTGGCAGCATTCCAGCAGCTTATCTTTCTTCAGTTCAGTCCAGCTCAACTCACTTGCAATAAATCGGCTGCTTACCAGCAGCTTGGTTCAGTTCAGTTAGGCTAAAGTCTCCTGTTTCTCACACGCACACACCCCAGCCCCGCTCACTGAGAGCATCCACCTGCCACACAACTCTACTATCTTGGTCAGTGCTGACATGTTTCTGAGTGCAAATGTAATATCACCATCTTGTGAAGTAGATGAAAATTTCGGATGAAATAAATGAAAAAAGCTCCATAAGCTTACTATGGAGAATTTGTAATGGGAGTTAAAAAAAAAACTCTAGTAAAAATATGTTCATATGTGCCACATGTGCCAATGATGCCAGGATAAGACACTTGGGCTGCGGTTATTGAGTGTGAGTCTTTTTGAGTGTGAGTGTCTAAGTCAGGGGTCTTCAATCTTATCCACAAAGGGCTGGTGTGGCTACAGGCCACAGGCCACACCCGTTTCCACTTGTTTAATCAGTTCATCTTGGTCTCCAATCAGTCAAGTGTGCCTCCATTTTAGCTGGTATGAAAGCCTGCAGCCACACTGGCCCTTTGTCGATATGATTGAAGACCCCTGGTCTAAGTGATTCTAAGTGAAGAAGAACTGTAACTGATTGCATGAAGTGTGGAGACAATTGAACTACTAAAATCCATAACTAGGGCTACAATATTATCATTTTTTATTATTATTATTGTTATTATTAATAATAATAATAATAATAATAATAATAATAATAATAATAATAATAATAATAATAATATACTTCAGTAGAAAGATGTACATCCAATATATAGTTGACATAATTATATAGGACAGTTGTGGTTGCAGATTTACAATATGTTATGCATAAATGGCATATTTATGAAATTAGGTTTCATAAATTGTCAATCCCTCCTAAAAATACAACTTAACATGGGCATCCTGTGCCCTTTAAACAGTCAAACGATGGAGAAGCCTGCTTTCTTCAAGATGTCTGGTAAAAGGAAGTGCCTGTGCGTTCATACTACAAGATAGTCAGCTGTTTCTTTGTCAAGAAACAACCCTAACCTGTCAATTACCTTGAGAATCAACCACTAGAATCCTAGCAATCTTAACAAAAAGTTATTAGCTACTGTATGCAGTATGTAAAACTGTTATCTAAACATGCACAGGTCTTTACTTGGTAAACAAACCAAACAGCTTTCCTTTCTTTAATATGGCTTTGGACAGGGTTAAATTCCCTGGCATTCTATGGTGGCTTCACTATTTCAGTACTCTTGTTATACAAGATGTAAGCAGTTGATGCAGCAGATACTGAATGAGCAGGTGCATGATATGGAGATGTTGGTGTGGCTGAGGACTTAAAAGAAAAAAAAAAAAAAAAACCTCAGGGTTATTTTTCCATATTCTGTGTTTGAGAAGAGACAGTTTTGGATGTGCACCATGGAAACAAGCACCATTCCTCTAGCCAATAACACCATCAGCCACTGTTAAAAAGTCAGTTTTATGATGACAGCAAATTCAGGCCTGTTCCAAATGTAAAGCTGTAAATAAATTACTTAAGTATTATAGCTGCCATTTTTAAACATTTGACTGCAAAATAAAAAGTAACTCAGTAATTCTTTAGGATGATGCCAACCTGTATCTTTTTCTAAAAATGATAGGTTTTCTTCAGTATTGCAAAGGCTAAATGCTTTGTTTTACAAGTGGGTTTTGTTTTTATTATTAATTTTTGTCAGATGCCCCAATCCTGAAAAGTACTCTGGCTTTAGAGGAGAACAAGGTCTTGCTTGCAGCTCATTCTAAGTCAAACCAGAACAGTGCACCAATGCCTGAGAGGAGGCCAACAACTGAGGAATTAGAGATCAGCCATCAAGTACCACATCCTCATTCAGAGTCACATCCTCTGAGGAGAGGAGGGAGTCGTGGAGGTAGACGAAGGGGAAGGCGACATAATGAACCTAGGACTGGACCACAGAAATGTCGTCCTACTTTACTAGAGATGGTGAGAAATGTTACAATATAGCATACACATTACTTTCAGTTGATCTATTGGGCTTATTCTGATTTATTTTTAATTCTTCACACATGTCCTTACTGGTAAAAAGATGTGTACTCATGAAATATGTTATATAATGCATGATGATTCATTAATTTATTGTAAACAGTGTTGTATTTTATTCCTTACAGTTGTTGGCCCAAGATATTCGCCATGAAAGGAATGTGGTGCTTCAGTGCATTCGCTATATAACCCATAAGAAATTCTTTGGTCTAGCTTGTAAAGACTCCAACCTGGTGATGTTTGATGTTGCTTCAGTAACTATGAATGGTTCTGTGTCAGGAAATGATGTTAGTGAAAGTGACATAACAACATAATTATCCATATGACATAACATAATTATCCATAGAATGGAGTATTCATTTGTGATAAAGAGTTGCCTGGTCATCCAGTCTCAGAAAGAGAATACTTCCTTTGTGTCACAGGATATACTGTTCAGTAAAGGACATAACACAGGAAATGGATTTATTCTGCTGGTCTCTGTCAAGACATAGCTGACCCCCTAGGTGTGTTTAAACAAAAGCTCACTTCAAAGCTTTTTTTTCAGTGTGGAGCACAAACATTCAGCCAAGGTCACTTCTGCTGATATTTGCTTAGTTTAGTAGCTGTTGATTGTTCTATTGGGGTACCACAGGATGGAGATGTGCCCAGGCAACATTTATCATTATCACTCAGAATACACCTCAGCTACTTTTTACCAGAGGCCATCAGGCTTTATCTGATTTTGTCACTTGATAACAAAGATCAAATTATTGTTAGGAGTCACTATGAGTCCCATGAATCTTTTTAAGTGAATGGTCACACCAAGAATGTTGACTACAGCACTTGGCTTACAATGCTTACAAATGAGGGGTATGACAATATTATCTCAGAGATTTCTGTGGTTACCAGTGCCATACTGTTTAATTTTAAGTGACAAATCAAACATCTCAGAATGAAGACCAAGACAGATTGTGTATATTAGTGTTTGTTTAACTTACATTTAACAGTGATTAATGATTTCTGTGTTTGATTAAAACATGTTTATCCCTGTGAATATTAATTATTATAATTTTCTAACAGTTTATTTAATGGACATAAGAAGGAACAAATATAAACCCCCCTGTTCCTACAGGGTTAGAACAGCATGTTGAAGGATATAACTGAATTTTGTATCACTACTTATACGCACATACTCCACACATTTGACTACTTTTAATAAGTCTAATTTTACATCTGGTTAACATGTCCATCAAGTTTTGTGTAACTGTAATGCGTTTATTCAGATAAATATTATTGCTTCGTTGTTGCAGTAAAACTTTTCTCAGCAATGAACCAGCATTTGAATCTTATGTTGATTTGATTCTTAGCAACAAATTAATTTTTAAGACTTGACAAAAGAACTTGCTTAACTGTTATGAATGAAAAAATGTTGCTGAGATTAGTAATTTTGACAACTGTGCGCATATCGTTTCAGCAAGAACGATTGGCTATTCTTGATGACTTGAACTTGAGTCACTCAGGTTCCAACATATTCAGAATGTGTCTGTTTCCTAAGTGAAACAACAGTATAAAAATATTCAGTGTGTATTATTAACCATAATTAACGTAAAATTAGATCATACCAAAGGCATACCCAGCACCTTTGATTTGAAGCTGGGGCTGCTACATATTATATCTAAAGCGTTTAGTGTAAATGAAACTATCACTGATCAGGGATTTAATGTACTGTGTTTAACAGAAACATGGATTAGACCTAATATGTATATAGCATTAAATGAAGCTAGCCCCTGGTTTATCTGGCAGAAGTGGAGACATTATGTATAACAATACTCTAGCTGTTACCAAAAAAAAAAAATCTGGAAATGAATTTCTCATTTGAAGTTTTTTTTTAGTTTTTTACTAATATAAACACTATGCGGACAACTGACCAACCACACTCATATAAGCTTGTTGAACATCCCATTCCAGACTCAGCACCCCCATTGCTGTTTTAATAATCTCCACTCTTTTGGGAAGCCGTTTCACTATAATTTGGAATGGTGCTGTGTGGCTTTGCCCATTTAGCAACAAGAACATGAGTGAAGTCAGGCACTGATGTCGGGCAAGAAGGCCTGGCATATGGTCAGTGCATCCAAGTTATCTGAAAAGTGATCCGTGGGGTTGAGGTCAGAGCTCTGTGCAGGGCAGTGAAGTTCTTTCACACTTACAGACAATTCTGTGCTTTGTGGCAACAGTTTGGGTGTGAAGGTTAGGTGTCCATATACTTTTGATCATGTAGTGTACATAACCACAGAAAATAAGTCTACTCTGTCATTTCCACTAATTAGTATTTACAGACCCCCAGGGCTGTGTACTGAATTTCTACATGAATTTGCTGACTTTTTCAAACTTGATTGTTTCTGGAGAAAAAGCAGTAATTGTTGGAGACTTTAATATTCATTTATGTAATCCACAGGACCCTCTGAGAACAGCGATTGTGTCCATTCTAGACTCAGTAGGGGTAGAACATAATAGGACCTATTCCTTTGGGAGGACACACCCTTGATTTAATATTGCTATTTAGAAAATAGCTTCAGACTGGGTTAATATGACTATCTCATATCACTACCTCATTTCATTTAAAATGTATTTTAGTCATGAACCAAGTCATGCTCCTGCATTAAGTATACAGTCACATCAACAACTGTATACAGTTTTATTGAAACTCCCACAGCCATTGACTTGCTTGCTTAACTGTCTGAAATAACATATTTGGTTGCATAACCTTTGCTTGTAATAACTGTATCAAGCAGGTGACCCACTGACATCACAAAACTGTTGCATTCTAATTTTGAGATGCTTTTCCAGGCTTGTACCGCAGCTTATTTCAGTTGTTGTTGTTGTTTGGTGGATTTCAGCAGTTAGAGCTCTGGGTAATGGATCAGAAGGTTGGGGGTTCAAGCCCCAGAACCGCCAAACTGCCACTGTTGGGCCCTTAACCCTATCTGCTCCAGGGGTTCCTGATTATGGCTGACCCTTTGCTCTGACCCCAGCTTCTTAACAAGCTGGGATATGAGAAGAAAAAGAATTTCACTGTGCTGTAATCTATATGTGATGAATAAGGGCTGCTTCTTATTATTCTCTCTCCATTCAGTTTCCTCTTCAGGGGATGAAATGAATGCTCAACTGAGTTAATGTCTGGTGTTGTGCAGTCTAAAAACTTCAATTTTATCTCCTGATGAAGCCCTTTGTTGTGTTGGCAGTGTGTGTTGGCTCATTGTCTTGCTGCATGATGAAATTCCTCTCAATTAGATTGGATGCAGTTCTCTGTAAATTACCTGGCAGAATGTTTCTGTAGACTTCTGAATTCATTATGCTGTTACTGTCATGAGTTACGTCACCAAGAAAGATTAGTGAGCCTGTTCCACAAGCAGCCATGAAAGCCCAAGTCATGACACTACCTCCACATTGCTTGATCGATGAGCTTGTATGTTTTGGTTAATGAGCAGATCCTTTCTTTCTTCACACTTTGGCTTTTCCATCACTTTGGTAGAGGTTGATCTTGGTCTCCTGAGTATATAAAAACTCTGTTCCAGAACTTTTGTGGCTCATCTTTGTATTTCTTTTGAATCCCAATATGGCCTTCTGAGTCTTACTGTTGATGAGTGGTTTGCATCTTGTGGTATGGCCTCTATATTTCTGCTCTCAAAGTCTTCAAACAGTGGATAGTGATATCTTCACCCCTGCCCTGTAGAGGATTCTGTCACTGAGTGTTGTTTTTGGGTTTCTCTTCACAGTTCTTATAATGTTTTTGTCATCAACTGCTTATTTAACTGATTATCAACATCTAAATATAGATGGTGACTTCTCTATTCACACAAAAGCAATATTTGGTCTTCCAAAAGGCTCTGTTCTAGCCCCACTGCTTGTTTCTCTATATATGCAAACTCTGCATATATAGCTTCCACTGCTATACTGATGACACACAGTTGTATCTTTAAGTAAAGCCAGATGACACACACCTGCTAAAAATTTGTGGAATGTGTAAAGAACATTAAACACTGGATGGTGGATGCGTAATTACGACAAGACAGCAGTACTTTTATTAGGACCACAGGCAGTTAGAAGTAAGCTTTCTGATTATGTATTAACTCTGCATGGCCTTTCAGTTACATCATGTGCAGCAGTAAAAGACCTTGTCTTTTGTCACTACTAGAGTCACTACATGATGCAGAAAAAATAGTTCATGTTTTTTTTATTATTTTTTTTATTATTAAAACATCTAGGTTGGACTGTTGTAATGCCTCGCTGCCTGAGTGTTCCAGTAGCCCCCTTACAAACCCCCCCAGTTATGGACCTGCCTTCCATGAACAGCCCTGAACAGTGTTCAGGACTCATACAAAGTCTCAGTCTTTAAGTCTAGACTGAAAACCTTTTTTGCTTAGTCAAGCTTTTTGTTAATAGCTTTTCTCTTATACCGGCTTGACCAGTATAAGCCTTTTTCATAGCTGGGTATGAAAAAGGCTGGGTATTTTTTCTTTTGTTTATGAATCTCTTTTTGCTGCCAGTATTGCTGCTACATTTATTGCACTATGCTAGGGATGACAATAAAAACCTACTTGAACTACAAAACAATTAAGCTATTGAGTCCTAGTCTCAAAGGTCTCTGACAGAGCATGAAATGAATGCACTGACCAAAGTGAGGAGACAAAAAATTGGGAGCCATCACAGTTTTTGAGGACAAAAAAAACTGTAGCTCCTATCTTAGTCACAAGCTGCACAGGATATCTCCAAGATCTACATGTGATCTGTCATGTACTTGTACCACATGGCTTGTGTATGCACTAGAAGATATCCTGTTGTTACACAATGTCCCTAGTGGTTGGAAAAAGTAAAACAGAACCATAATTCCCACCTTCTGACCGACAAAAAATAATTTCGAGTTCCAAATGGGAATTACAAATCAGAATTTGGGGGTTTTGTGGCAGCCCCAATTTCCCTTACATAACTCAGAAGTGAAGCAAAGGGCTATGTAAACATGCCATGAAACCGATGCAGCATGGAGCAAAAAGCAGAGCAGGCTTCATTCACGTGTGAATGAAAAAGTGTCAGATAGCTTGCTGGTAAGTTCAGTGAACTTGCACCAGTTGGCCTTCCTGAAGTTCCGTTGTCCTTTTTGGAAGCTGAAGATGATGATTGGGCAGTATCCAAATCTTGGAAACTTCTTGGAGAACCAGTGTTGAGCAAAGTTGCTGATGTTGGACACACAGCATGGGTCTGGGCAGGTCCAGGTACCATGTCTAATAGGATAGAAGGTACAAGGATCCTTGTCAAAGATAAAATGGAGGTTTCGAGGCTGAACCCAGTTGATGCAAGACCATTCAACTCGACTTAGTGCTTCTACTGTTGAAATTGCCGCAAACAAAAGAGTTTGCAGGAATGCAGGCGAGAGATGACATTTACATTTCAACAGGATGGGGAATGTAGACACTGCAGAATGTGGTGCCCAGAGATTCTATTATCGGCCATTGAATGCTGGAGATCTCTGAAGAATGATTGTGAGCTTTAGCCTTACTTGGTATATGTGCCCATGCCATGTTTCTTGTGGGTGATGAAACTGACAAGATCAAAGCCTTCCAGCTAGAGCTTGTCTTCAGACTCAGAATGGGATTCCAGGAATAAGATGATGTTTGTGTGGTGTTGATCAGCAGTGTGTTGGATGACATTTCTTTTGGCTCTGTTCAGACATTCCACGCTGAGTTGCAGGATTGGTACCATGATGCTTGTCCTGATGAGGGTGCGTACTCCCTAATGCATAGCAGCAAAAAAGTAGAAAACTGGGATGCAGGCAATGATTCACAGTTCTCTTAGTTGGCTGTTGATCTGACTGACTGCCTTAGAAACTCCTTCCTTAAAAGGGCTACAACTGGGAATGTAGCAATCCTGGCCCCAGAATCAGTTATAATTGATAATCAACTTAGAATAAATTAGAATCGATAATAATCAATTTGATTGTTGATGATACATTTCAATCATTGCCTTTGAAATCAATGCATTGATCCAAATTACACCCCTAGTTTGGTGCACAAAATATTCTTTAATCTTGTGAAATAACACACATGCATGGTACACATGGGGCAGAGTAAAGCATAGAAAAACTTTGTACATGCGCAACAGCGGCATGCACACCAATAATATATTCCACTTAAAGAGCATTTGCTGTGGTAACTGATGCTGTTCCTAACGGAGTTAATATACTTTTACATACGGTGTGAGATAACTCAACATGTCACAAAATGTGCTGTAATGTCATGACACACATACGAGGTACAGATCGGGTAGGGCCGTAAAGCATAAAAAAATGTGTGCGCAAATCGGGCAGATACAGATTGGATAACCACAACCGCTATACATTATTGAAAGTGTATCTTGAAAACTGATCCCCTGTGGTTTTTCTTATTTATTTATTTATTTTTATAAACATTTTATTTTATTTATCCTGTGATGAGTTGGCACCCCATCCAGAGTCCCCCGCCTTGTGCCCTGAGTTCCATGGGATAGGCTTCAGGCTCCTCCATGACCCTGTGTAGGATAAGCGGTGGAAATTGGATGCATAGATGAATGGATGTTATTTATTTATCTAGGTGTTTATTCTCTAAGTAACTATTTGCTGATTTATTGTGTTCATTTTGTTAGTAGTAGTATTATTTTCCATAACATGTAATTTTGTTGCTGCTAAATTGTCTTGTGGTCATAAGAAAAAATAAATTTAATTATAAAGCTTATTATGTTCTTGTTTAATAATAATGCAAAAATTAATGTATGGGAGCTGAAGTTGACCACTCAAATCACAGCTCGTGTCTACGTCAGTACTGGATCAGCTGATCCATACAACTCACTGATATAGACCATGTCAGTGATACAATTTTTACGTGAAAACATATGCTGTTAATATTAAAGGCTGAAATAAAATATACAATAAACAAACAAAAAAAAAAACACTACCGCTATACAATAGTCTCAGACTGATTACGTAATTTGAACGCGACACTACTTCTTGCTACGTAGAGACGTAACAGAAGCGCAGATTAAAGAGAAACCAAAAGAAAAAAAAAGCGCAAAAAGTAAAATGTGTCACAAGCCACATTTTCTAACTTGGCCTTATATTTGTGATATTTTCATTTTTGTCATCATTAATAACCTTAAGCTCACTACATAACCAGTGAATCCTTGTCCACTGTGCCTGGTGCGCGGTCTCCTCCCACTTCTGTCGTCAAAGGAGGAATTGTTAGCTTGTCTGTTAGCATGCTAGCTAACTGCATTCAACTATGCCAGTGGGCGGCTGAAGATCATGGGGAAGAGGATGATACAGCAAACATTCAGTTTAAACAGTTGCGAAATGGATTTACCAAATTGATAACCATTCGAGGAGGACTAAAACCAGAACAAGGATTTTGTTGTAGAAGATGCTCTAGTTGCGTTTTCTTTATTAGTCAATCAAGCAGACTAATAAGCGCTCCCGTTTGTCAACGTTTGTCCCAGTTTGATGGAGGTGATGTCGTATGACAGCAGTTTGTATGATATTATCTAGCCAACTGCTATCGTCGTATGATAACGTCAGTATCAGACCTGAATTTGGAACATAGAAATATGTGTTTTGATAACGTATGCGTTGAATCATGCTTAACACGCACATGCACTTCTGCATGTATTCCAGACGTGTCAGTTCGCAGGCAACCTAGCAATCGCTGACCTGGGAAAGTATTTTAGCATTGTAGCTAGCTTGTAAGCACCTGCCTGTCTAGTTAGCGTTAGAGTATTTTTGTTAAGCTCTGCACACAAAACCAGTTCGATTTCATTGTAGCTGATCATTGTCATCACACTAGCTGGCATATTTTATTTTGATCTGTGATTACTAAAATGGGGTGTACTGTTTGTTAGCTAGCGTTCTGCTAACTACGTCAGTCCTTAAACAGGAGCTCGTGCGCTAGCCGACACTTTTCACTAAAGCACAGTTACATTTGCCTCTCTCTACCTAGTGAAGACACAGTTTTATGAAATGCATCACTCTGAATCAACCGGGGATTCTCCCGGGGCCAAAAAGATGGCGCACGCATCTGTTTTTACCAGTCGTAGGGGCAGTAACACGGGAAGTGGTGGTACGTCTGCCTCGTTGAACGCAGTCAGCATGAACTGTAATGCCATCCCGACTGATGACCACCAATCATCACTATTAATCCACCATACACCCCCCGCTGGATCATCCTCACCAAGCCCTCATCATCCTTCCGCCAGCCTGAATGTACACACTCAATTTCACCAAAGTGCTGGGGCCCAAGTAAAAAAGAAGAGTGGCTTCCAGATTACAAGTGTCTTGCCGGCACAGGTTAATGCTAGCACTAACAACAGTATAGCAGATGATACAGAGAGCTATGATGATATGGATGAGTCACATACTGAGGATCTGTCTTCTTCTGACATTCTTGATGTGTCTGTGTCACGGGCCACTGACACAGGGATTCCTGAGAGAAGTTCTTCAGAAGAAACACTAAATAGTCTACATGGAGGAGAGACTCCTGGAGTTATATCACCCAATGAAACAGTGAATCCTCACCTGCACTCTGTTCAGACAGGATATATGGTGAATGGGAATGTTCATCACCACAGCCTTCATCCTCCTGGACACTACAAGGACCAGGGGGTAACCTCAATGGCTTCACCACAACAACCATTTCAAGGGGTACCTGTGTGCTCTGCCTTACTAAACAGCAGTGCTCCATCTGCAGGCACCACTGTGCAATCTGTTGCTACTGTCCAGAATAGAACCCAAAGATCCGCTTCAGTCCAAGCTGCTGCTGTTGATGTTAGTGCCACTGGAAGAGTGAACCAGACCATGTTTTCAGCATCAGGCTCTACATGTGGTGCCAGTGGAGCTGGGATGCCACTGGGTGGGATTGGGTCAAATGCTATTGGAGGAGGCCTCCTTGGTGCAACAGTGCCTGCAGGAAACAGTACAACAGGGATTACAGCAACAGCTGTGCAGCCTCCTCCAACCTCCAGCACCACTCAAAATCAGGCTTCCACAGCCATTGCATCCCGTTTTAGGGTGGTGAAGCTGGACTCCAGCTCCGAGCCCTTCCGAAAGGGACGGTGGATGTGCACAGAGTATTATGAGAAAGAAGCTCCTGCTGCAGCTCCATCTGCAGATGCAGCACCTACCTATCGAGCTGTGGAGAGCTTAATCCATTCTGAGAGTGACAGCACAAGTGAAGGTTCATCTTGTAGCACAATGAGTGGTGCAGGAGATCAAGGAATACAGCCTATCCAGCAGACATTTGTACAGCCTGCTGTCCCTGTTCACCCAAATCTTCCTCAAACCACTCCCCAACTGCATGCACATTTGCAAGATACTGGAATGCACACTCTTGCTTCACCACCTGTAGCCTCCCCTAACAACCCACTGGTTGCTTCAGTCTCAAGTCTATTAGGAACTGAGGGTCAGCCTCCCCCTCCCAGGGCCCAACAGCAGATCTCCTACATCGTAGAGGGCCACACAGGCCAGTTGCAGAGTGGCTACCCTGTAAATCAACAGCCCTCCATGCTCATGAACCAGGGTTTGCAGTCAGTAGATTATGCCCCGATTTCACAGGGCATCCAAGCCCCAGCTCAGTCTCATCAGATGCTGCCAGTTCAGAGCAGTATAACCCCAGGACCTAGCCTTCCGGTTGGGACTCCCACAATAGCTGTCCCACCGTCTGTATCTCCAAGGCCCCAAGTTCCAGTTCCAGTTCCACAGATGGTGTTGGCCCAAGGAAGCACAATAAATCAGGTCCAGCAACATCAAACACAAATGCCCCCAGAGCAGCAACAGCAGGCCACCGCTAATCAGCCACCCCAACCAACATCTTTGACTACAGGCAAGACTGCATCTAGTATACCTTCGTCTTCTCTTCAGAGCAATATTCAACCAGGCATTCCTCCATCCCTCCCACATGGAGGTCCTGTTGGAGGTCACTCTGGTGGGCTAGGTCTGACCTTGAATCACCAGGGAGGCCAGTCCTCCCAGCTTCCCCTAGCAAGAGGCCCTTACAGTGGTGTAACTCCTTTGACTGCCTCCCAGCTCGAAGATGCTGGGCGTCTACTTTTCCAACACCAGTCCCTGCTTTCTCTGCCCCGGCTAGCAACAGGCGGTGTGTTGGGGCTTGCTGGACAGTGTGGCTCTGAAGCAAGTGCCAGTTTTGGACAGGAGGGCAATGCCAGTGGAGATGCCGGTGCTTTAACTACATCTGCAGGCACAGATGAGGACAGGTAAGAGTTATTGTAACCTCACATATAAATTACTGAGACTGAAACGTGAACATATTTATTGAGTATTGCTCATACAGAGACAAACACCTTGTGGTAACTTGCGGTCTTACAGAAGCAAAATAATTTTTTTTTTGTTGCCAAAAATAATAAAGTCTCCCATTTTTGGTCTGTATAGCACAATGATCTTTACTGAAACATTCTCTGCTTTGTGTATGTGCCTGGGCTAGTTTTCTGCTTCTAAATATAGCACCACCTCTTTTTCACTCTAGGAATTCATTTACATCATGTAACTCTCTTCAAATGTACACTGAATATTATCTGTTAATCACATGTCAAATTCTGGTGCTATATCTCCATAGTTCTATGTGCAATCAGCAGGGCAGACATAAAAATGCTCTGTGAGTGTCCTTCAGCCTTTGCCTGCTCATTCTCTCTCTTAGCCCTCGCCTTGTCAGCTAGAACTTAGTCACCTTGGAAACGCTGAATCACTCCAAGCATGGCATCTAAACAATTCTAGCACTCTACATGAGACAGCCAGGGACGGTGATGCAGACATCAGTGGCTTTTTTCTTCTTTCTTCTCATGTAGTAGATATAATGATGCTTGTGTTATAAATATATGTACATATTAGGTTCATATTAGGAAATACTTGATTCTTCACAATTACATAAGTTTTTAATTGTTTATATTAATGATGTTTTCATGTAACTGCCCACTCATTTAATAACATCAGCCTCAGTTGCACTTTCAATTAAGGCACTTACTGACTGCTAATCACAGGGCAATTTACCTGCCATTTTTTGTCATTTTTCCACTTACTTTTTTCCCCACTTCAGTCATGGCAGTTATTGTATGTGGTTTTGGCTATAGAATCAAGTAAGAACAGTTCTGCAGGCAATCCTAAAAATGTCATCACTGTTGTCATTCAGCAGCTCATTTTGCCTCTTGTAACTGGTTTTAGCTGTACTATACTAAGGTGGCTGCTGTGTTTGGCTCTGTTGTAGCTCTGGGCTCTGTGGAAACACCCCAATCCTATCATGTGATGTGCATGAATAAGAGAATGAGTGATGGTCTTTGAGAAAGACATGCTGAGTGTGTGCACTAATAACAGGTTTTTACAAGAGGTTCTGTTTTTGTTTGCTGCCAGTATCACTCATCCACTCTATTGTACCATTTTGACATTACCCTGTGGCTATTCAGGAAATTTAGTTTTAGTTTTATCCCAATCCTAAACCATTCCAGTCTAAGCCCTTACTTAATTGTGAAAGGGTATACACTCACTGTTCACTTTATTAGGAACACCTGTACATCTGCACATTCATGCAGTTATCCAATCAACCAATCATGTGCCAACAGCACAGTGCAAAACATCGTGCAGATACAGATCAAGAACTTCAGTTAATGTTCACATCAAACATGAAGAAAAAATGCGATCTCTCTGACTATGATCGTGGCATCCTTGTTGGTGCCAGATGGGATGATTTCAGAAACTTCTGTTCTCCTGGAAATTTGACACACAACAGTCTCTAGAGTTTACACAGAATAATTGTACATGATTGGCTGGTTAGATCACTGCATGAATATGGAGGTGTACAGGTGCTCCGAATAATGCAGACGCTGAGTGTATTTAGATTTCCTAAAGACAGAAATAAGACCTTATTGTAGAGATAATTGAATCATAGTTTCCTAATCAGTTTTACATTAGGTTAAGGCCCACAAAGCCTTGTAAAATCATTTATCTATTATATTGACATTCCACATGTGACTGCAGTGAAGGTTTTGACGTTCTAAATCAACTATGGAATGTGTAGTCTTAGGTTTTTTTTTGTTTTGAATCAATTTATGCCTGCCATATTTGGCTCAGTTCTAGCTCAGGACTTTGTTAGACATACAGTCAGGTCCATAAATATTGGGACATCGACGCAATTCTAACATTAGAGTAGAGTACAGTAGAGGCCTGGCAGAGCATCACCAGGGATGAAACCCAGCGTCTGGTGATGTCTATGCGTTCCAGACTTCAGGCT
>CM074975.1:4527334-4538532 GCA_037576825.1 Pangasius krempfi | reverse complement strand
CCATTGTGGTGGTGTATAGAGCCAAAAATGTTAGAATTGTGTCGATGTCCCAATATTTATGGACCTGACTGTACCTCCCTCTCAGGAATCACCATTGTCGGGGGGTTATGGGCGGCTGCAGGCATAGAGGCAGTGGGGTGAACCATCAGGCAATGTGTGATGATTCTCACCTGTGTATGATCACTGCAAGTTTACTTACAGTGGATATAAAAAGCCTACACAAACCTGTTAAAATGGCAGGTTTTTGTGATGTAAAAAAATTAAACCAAGATAAATCATGTCAGAACTTTTTCCACCCTCAATTTGAAATTACAATGTTTTTCACTTAATTTTTATACAATCAGAAACATTTTAGGGAAAAATAGGAAACATAAAAAACTTACAATAACCTGGTTGCATAAGTGTGCACACCCTTTTATTGTATAGGGTCACACTGTCGAAAGGTGTCGATCAGGAGAGAAGTACAAAGGTACAAAAAATTTCCAGAACATTAGATGTACCATAGAACACCATGAAGGCCATCATCAAGACCAAAGAAGGCGGCACGCTCCAGATCCAGAAGGGTGATATTTAGGTAAGCTAGACGGGCTTGCTTCGTTTTGTGCTGACAAAATGCTGCCCTGTCTGGTAAGGCTTGCGGGTGTGGCTTGTGTGTTTACATCAGCATGGTATGGTGCAAGAACTCAGTGCTAGTTTCTAGTTACTGCTCATTGCTGGTGGAGCTTGTGACTGTTAGATGCAGACCATTTTATTTACCACAGGAATTCACCAGTATAGTGGAGTGTACATTTATACCTTATAGTTGGAGTGTACATTTCCCCCAGTGCTACTGCTAAGGAGGCGCTCTGTGAACTGTATGGGGCTTTTAGCGAACTGCAAAACGCACACCCTGATGGACTGTTATTATTGCCGGAGGTTTCAACCATGCAAATCTCAAGTCTGTGCTCCCTACATTCCATCAGCATATGGACATTGCAATGAGAGGAGAGAATGCGCTGGATCTTCTTTACACAAATATCCCCAGTGCGTACTGGGCAGAGCCCCACCCCCACCTCGGCTATTCAGACCGCATCTCTGTTATGCTAATCCCGCATATAGACCACTCGTCAGACACTCCAAACCGGTTCTGAAGCAGGTGAAAACCTGGCGAAAACCCAGGAGTATCTCTGCTCTTCGGGACTGTTTTGAGTACACTGAACTGCAACCGATGGCAACTGCACCAACTTGGAAGAATACATAGCATCAGTGACCAGCTACATCAGCAAATGCTTTGATGATATCATTGTCTCCAAGACCATTACCACACACTCCAACCAGAAGCCATGGATGACAGCAGAGGTGCATGTGCTGTTAAGGACCCGAGACTTCAGAGCAGGCCACAAGGTGACCCTAAGAACAGAGAGGGGCTGTACTGTCCCGGGCCATCAGAGAGGCAAAGTGTGCAAAGACCAGAGAATCCACGGCCACTTCAAGTACAGTACCAACACAGGATGCATGTGGCAGGGCATCCAGGCCATCACCAACATCACCTGCCTGTGACAATGATGCCTCCCTTCCAGATGCACTGAACAACTTCTATGCTTGGTTTGAGGCACAGAATGATGTAATGGAGAGGAAGACCACCCCCCCCAACAATCAGCTGCTGTGTCTAACTCCACACAGAGTAAACCCATGGAAGGCTGCTGGACCATACAATGTACTGCTTCGAGAAGCTCATCATGAGGCACATCAAGACCCTGCTGCCCCTCTCACTGGACCCCCTGCAATTCGCGTATCATCCCAACCACTCAACAGGTGACACCGTCACCACCACTCCCCTCCATCTGGCCATCACCCACCTTAACAAAAAGCACACATACGCTTGAATGCTGTTCATAGACTTCAGTTCAGCAATCAACACAGACACAGCACCTGATTAGATAACCTGCTGGGCCTGAACACCTTCCTCTGCAACTGGATAATGGACTTCCTATCTGGGAAACCCCAGTCAGGCCAGATCAGGAACAGCATCTCCAACACTACCACACTGAGCACTGGAGCCCCCCCAGGGCTGTGTTCTAAGTTCACTGCTGTTCACTCTGCTGACTCACGACTGTGTAGCAGTGCACAGCTCAAATCATCAAGTCCGCCGATGGCATGACCGTAGTGGGTCTCATCAGCAAGAACAATGAGTTAGCATACAGAGAGGAGGTGCAGTGGCTAACAGACTGGTGAAGAGCCAACAACCTGTCTCTGAATGTGGACAAAATTAGAGATGGTTGTTGACTTCAGGAAAGCACGGAGTGACCACTCTCGGCTGAACATCAATGGCTCCTCTGTGGAGATTGTCAAGAGCACCAAATTCCTTGGTTTTCACCTGGCAGAGAACCTCACCTGGTCCCTCAACACCAGCTCCATAACCAAGAAAGCCCAACAGTGTCTCTACTTTCTGTGAAGGCTGAGGAAAGCCCATCTCCCACCCCCCATCCTCACCATGTTCTACAGAGGGACTGTCGAGAGCACTGGCTCGGATCGCAAGACCCTGCCCCGATAGTGAGGACAGCTGAGATCATCATCAGGGTCTCTCTTCCCTCCATCATAGACATTTACACCACAAGCTGCATCCGTAAAGCCACCAGCATTGTGGATGACCTCACGCACCCCTCACACAAACTCTTCACCCTCCTGCCCTCTGGCAAAAGGTACCGAAGCATTCAGGCCCTCACAACCAGACTGTGCAATAGCCATCAGACTAAGCCATCAGACTTCTCAATACTCAGAGACTGGACTGACAACACACACACATACTCAACTGAACACCATCCCACTCCCTTTGCCAATTTTTGCACATTTCTGTATTTACTACCTGCATTTTTGCTGCTACTCTATTTATAAAAATACTGTATATAATTCTTCTCATTACTATACTCTCTACCTGGCTGCTACCCCAATCACTGCTATGTCGATATATGGTATAAGCTTATCTGCTGAATACTGTCATAGTTGTTACGTATACATTCACAGCAATCTATTATATTGTTATTCTTTTGCACTACATGTTATATCTGACACTTTCATACTAGAACTTTGTACTGGTCTAGTATGTCTCTTACTCTGTCTATTGTCCTGTTTTAGTAGATAGTGTACTGTCTTGTGCTGTTTGTACATGTTTTCACATACACTTTATGTAGTAACGTGTAATCTCTTGTATTTCTGTGTTGTTTTATGTAGCACCATGGTCCTGGAGGAACGTTGTTTCATTTCACTCTGCACTGTATTAGCTGTATATGGTTGAAATGACAATAAAGCCACTTGACTTGATCATCAAGTGGAGAAAATGGAGCAGCACAGTGACAACACCAAGAACAGGACATCCCTCCACAATTTATAAAAGGACAAGACAAAAACTTTGTAGTGAGGCTGCCAAGAGATCTACGGCAACATTAAAGGAGCTGCAGGAATATCTGACAAGTACTGATTACTCTCTGCATGTGACAACAATCTCTCATATTCTTCACATGTCTAGGCTATGGGGTAGGGTGGCTAGATGGAAGCCATTTCTCACACGCACAAAAAAAAACATTCAAGCTCAACTAAATCACCTCAAACTATGTGGCAAAACTATGAAGCATCATGCTTTAGGGCTGCTTTTAAGGTGCTTTTTTTCAGCCAAAACTGTGGGTTTTATCAAGGTTGAGGGAATGATGAATAGCTACAAATGCTAGTTGATTTTTATGCAAATTCTTCAGGTGTCTGGTAATGAGCTGAAGATGAAAAGGACACGACAATGACCCAATGCATACATCCAAATCAACAAAGGAATGGCTTAACCAAAAGATCATCAGTGTTTTTGAATGGCCTAGGCAGAGTCCAGACCTGAATCCAACTAAAAATCTGTGGGGTGACCTGAAGCAGGCTGTGCACAGGAGGTGCCCGTACAATTTGATGGATCTAGAATGTTTTTGCAAGAAAGAGTGAGAAAACATTGCCAAGTCAAGATGTGCCATGTTGATAGACTCTTAGTCAAAAAGAATGAGTGGTGTAATATAATCAAATGGTGCTTCAACAATGTATTAGTTTAGGGGTGTGCACACTTATGCAGCCAGGTTATTTTAAGTTTTTTATTTTTCCTATTTTTCCCTAAAATGTTTCTGATTGTTTTCATTTGCTTTTTATACATTGTAATTTCACATTGAAGACATTGAGGGTGGAAAAAGTTCTGATGTGATTTATCTTGGTTAAATTTTTTTACATCACAAAAAACTGCCATTTTAACAAAGGTGTGTAGACATTTTATATTCACTGTATGTGTGATTTGTATGTCCTTTCAGGGACAACTTTGTGAACCTGAGAGAGAGGGACCAGACCAGTTGGAGCTTGCACATAATACACACACGCCCGGTGTGTGAGCTTGGAATGTGTTGGTGAACTGGACTGAAGTGAAAGCCCCAAAATATTGGGACTGTCTTATTTTGTTTTTTTCCAGTTGAGTTGTTGAGAAAGTGCTGAAAAGTGCCTTGTGGAACAATAAAATGAGCCCTGAACTCAAATCCATCTGTCTCTTTCCCACCTCTTTCACACCCAACTTCACACATCCCAAGTATTACAATGAGTTTGCAATGAAAATACTAATAGGAAGACTATTTGTATTTATCATTTGTTATTCAGATTGTAATAAAACAAAATAACAATCATGAATGAAAATCACAAATCATATTGTCATATTGTACCATGCACTGTATGGACAAACCGGATTAATACCAGAGAGTGCATTTGCACATTGATTCATTCTACATTGTATGAGGTACCTAGTTGCGTCTTGAGATGTTCCACCTCTTTCTCCATATGGAAGATGTCACTGCTCAGCTCTCCGTGATTGGACTGAGCCTTGTCCAGCTGGCAGCGAAGCCGTTTCACAATGGCCTCGCATCTTCTGTTGTGAATCTAGACAGAAAAAAGGGTGTTTTATCCATACATTACAAGTCATTTTCATCCCTATCAAGATTGCTAAAATTTTCCTCAAGAAAAAATGTGCTCCAGCTCCAGTAGCTTACAATTTTGGTTTGATTATAACATTAGAAATTTACAAGCCTTGCACATGTTTTATCACCTTTTACCAGACTAGGTGGCAATTATGTAATTTTTCACATGATCCTGGTGTATTTTATTATGAAAGCAAATTAAGTATTTATCCTTCAGGTAGGATATCTCCAGAAAATATTTCTTTAATTTTAATCTAAAGATAATAGCATTGATTTCAGCTTACTGCTATATCCTTTCTCAGTTGTGAATGGTTCTTTTTCTCTTTCTCCAATAGTATCCCTTTTCTTCTTACAAGCTCTTTTGTGTTATGTAGCTGGGCCTTAAAGTTGTCAGTTTCTTTCTAAAAACAACATAACACATACCATTGTTATATTTAACACAGTGGCCAAATATATGTAAACATATACTGTATAAAGTATTATTTAAAAAAATGCAAAAAAGACATAATACCTATAAGGTACTTATATATATGGACTCACTTTCATTTTTCAAGTTTTTTTTATGTATTGTTCATTTTTCATTAATTACAAGAGTCAAAATATCATGTGGTGCAACCATGCAATTCTGAAAATTTATTTTAAATTGATCAAAAATCCTTTTTTTATTAGTGTTTTGCATTACTGTGCATGTACATACCTTTCATAATACACTAACAAAGTTGAAGCCGTTCATTTTACAAAATATCATCTGGTACAATCATCAAGAAAAGACCATTTTGAGACTTTTATATTGAAAACAATTCGGTGATAAAAAGCAACAATCATACAGCAACATCATACAGCAAGGTTACTTGGAACCATCTAGGGGGTTTCCAAGTCAAACTTGGAAAAATTTCACCTTTTCACTACATGTAGTTTTCCCATAGAGCTCAAGAAAGCAATTAAAATTATATTCTATCTACTAGAAAAACATTGCCTGGTCTTTTTCCAAACTGTCAAGTGTTGATGACCCTGTGTCCACTGTAGCCTTCTTGGCTGACAAGAGTGGAACCCGATGTTGTCTTCTGCTGCTGTAACCTATCCACCTCAAGGTTCCATGTGTTGTGAGATGCTTTTCTGCTCACCAACATTGTAAATAGTGGTTGTTTGAGTTACTGTAGCCTTCCTGTCAGCTTGAATCAGTCTGGCCATTCTCCTCTGACCTCTCTCGCCATTCATCAACAGTGAACACTACACGAGGACAACACCTTCAAAAGCCATATCAGCACTCATTCAAAGGAGTGAATCGCATTTTCTTGTGCTCATGAATGAAAAACAACTCCAAGTAAGACTGCACATCTGGGCAAGAAAGATAGTGTTCACTATTACTTCTTTCAATGTTTTACTGAGTTGAGTAATTTGAAGCTGCAAACTGTTCTTTACAATCAGCATTCTTTTCAACAAAGGGAATCACATGCACCACTGCAAATCTCCTTTCTTCTCTCTTTGGTCTCTTTGCATGTGATCTCACTCTGTGCTTACTAATACATTCACTCAGTCAATGATCTCCATTAATTACATACACACATTCCTTTCCCGCATACAACTCTTCCTTGTCTGTCCCTATTTAGTATTTAGGTTCATCGTTAATAGTTAATTAGTGTTTATTCTTTTCTATTTTAATAAAT
The DNA here is from genome assembly GCA_037576825.1 of Pangasius krempfi. Taxonomy (NCBI): domain Eukaryota; kingdom Metazoa; phylum Chordata; class Actinopteri; order Siluriformes; family Pangasiidae; genus Pangasius; species Pangasius krempfi. The sequence goes on along the minus strand of CM074975.1, from coordinate 4,531,904 downwards.
GCTATATTATTGAACAACTTATTGCCTTGGTGTGGGTATTACATTGATAACGCAAGAAGTCAAACTATTTAGTAAGCCTTCCGAAAGTCATTGATTATTATTGTTTCAATTAAAATTGAGGTTTTAATAGTTTTTACTTATTAAAAGATTGCTAATTTTAATTTCTAATAAAATTCTAAACTTAAAAAGTGGATACTTATACTGAGACTGATTAACTAATGAGATTGATTTAATGAGACTGATTAATTAAATTTACAGTGAAATACCTATATTGCTGGTATGTACCTTGCATTTCCAGTGCCTCCTGTATAAACAGTACAATTTCCCCTATACACTGGCATATAAACTAGATGTCCTACCTCAGTTTGGCTCCTTTTGTCAGGTTGAGCGTACACACAACTCTCTCTGCTCTGGTGTACTAAATCTCTGTTTAGCATTTTCTTCAGTGGAATACCCAATAACTTCGCTTTCAAATATCTTCTATATTCCTCAAGTTTGAAGTGCTTGCTGCACATTTGTAAAAAATATATATACACTGATCAACCATAACAATAAAACCACTTGCCTAATATTGGTTGGTCCCCTTTTTGTTGTCAAAACAGCTCTGACCTGTCGAGGCATGGACTCCACAAGACCTCTGAACGTGTGCTGTTGTATCTGGCACAAGATGTTAGCAGCAGATCCTTTAAGTCCTGTAAGGTGTGAGGTGGGGCCTCCATGGATCCAACTTGTTTGTCCAGCATATCCCACAGATGCTCGATCGGATTGAGATCTGGGGAATTTGGAGGCCAAGTCAACACCTTGAACTCTTTGTCATGTTCCTCATACCATTCCTGAATAAATTTTTGCTGTATAGCAGGGTGCATTAACCTGCTGAAAAAGGCCACTGCCATTAGGGAAGGGGTGTACTTGGTCTGCAACAATGTTTAGGTAGGTGGTACGTGTCAATGTAACATCCACGTGAATGTCAGGACCCAAGGTTTCCCAGCAGAACATTGCCCAGAGCATCACACTGCCTCCACCGGCTAGCCTTCTTCCCATAGTGCATCCTGGTGCCATCTCTTCCCCAGGTAAGCGACACACACGCACCCAGGCCTCCACATGATGTAAAAGAAACTCCCACACCCACATTGCTCCATAGTCCAGTTCTGATGTTTACCCGCCCATTGTAGGCACTTTTGGCAAGCTGCGATGCAATGAGTTCTGACACTTTTCTATCATAGCTAGCATTAACTTTTTCAGCAATTTGTGCTCCAGTACCTCTTATGTGGGATCGGACCAGACGGGCTAGCCTTCACTCCCCATGCGCATCAGTGAGCCTCGGGCACCTATTATCGTGTTGCTGGTTCACTGGTTGTCTTTTCTTGGACCACTGCATACTGGGAATACCCTACAAGACCTGTCGTTTTGTAGATGCTTTGACCCAGTCATCTAGCCATCACAATTTGGCAGGCTCTTCCTGTTTTAAGAGTGTCAGAGTGAAATTCCAGAGTGACATGTTTCACTCAGAGGTCTGAATTGGTTGCTGAAGTAGGGATTACCAATGGTGAATTATGTATTTGCACAATGCATGCTGGGTATTCTAGTTTCACTACTCCTCAGTGGCACTATTAGTTCCTAACTCCTCTGTGCATACCAAAGTTTGGTGTTCCACAAAGTTCTGTTCTAGGCCTATTGCACTTTGCTCTACATGGTACAATTATTCTGGGTACAATTATTCATACACATGGTACAATCTGGATACATACACATGGTACAATCTGGGTACAATTATTCCTACACATGGTAAGTTCCACTGCAATGCCGATGACACACAGCTACACTTTATGGCCAATAGTATGTGGACACCTTACTATCACAACCTACAGCGAGAAATTGATACTCCTGGCAGAGAGAACAACTTCTCTCTCAATGTCAGCAAATCTTGGGGTGTGATCACTGACTACAGAAAACAGAAAACATCTACTTCAGGAGAGCTGCTGTGAAGAGGGTCAGCTGCTTTAAATTTCTTGGGGTCACCCTCAGCTCTACTGTCAAGTAAACAGAGCACACTACAGCTGCAGACTACACTTTCTGAGGTGCCTGAGGAAAGCCCAGCTGTCCACTTCTTGTCAATTTCTACAGGTGTGCTGTAGAATCCATCCTCACCAGGGACCACACATCCTGGTACGGCAGCTGCTCGGTACAGTATGAGAGAGCTCTGTAATGGGTGGTGACACAATTCTCAACCATACAAGACATTTACTCCACACACTGAGTCAGAAAGGCAGGTTGCATCATGAAAGTCAATTCCTGCCATCCTGCATTTCCACTTTTCTCCTTTCTGCCCTCAAGTAAAAGACTCAGATCCATCAGCACATGCACCTCAATACTCAGGGACAACTCCTACCCCAATGCCATAAGACTCTCTCCCATAACACAAACAGGGCCTGCTGAAACTTACATTTATGGCATTCGGCAGATGCCCTTATCCAGAGCGACTTACAATTATCTCATTTCTACAACTGAGCAGCTAAGGGTTAAGGCAACCTGGCGGTGCTGGGATTTGAACTCTCAACCTTCTGATCAGGAGTCCAACAGCTTAACCACTGAGCTACCATTTCCCTTCATGTCAGTGGCCAGGACATTCTGCATGGTCACTTTAACAATCATTGCTGCTACATATATATTTTTATATCCATTTGTACATATTTGGAATTCTTTTATACTTGTGAATTCTCATCTCTATTTTCAAATCATTTTTTTTTTTAAATTTTGCACTAATGTATATTTTTGTAAATGTTAACATCATATGTCTTTATACATTTATTGTTTTTGTATTGTAAGTTTCTTGTCCCGTTGTGGCTGTGGAGAGGCATCCAATTAAGAATTTCATTGTGCTCAGTACTCTGCTCCAAATTTTGGAACAGCCTTCCAATTAGTGTTCAGGACTAAGTCTAGATTGAAAACCTATTTGTTTAGTCAAGCTTTTTGTTCATAGCTTTTCTTTTAGGTACTTCCTCTTAAACCACTACAGAACAAGAACATACATAATAATCTATGTTCTAGCGCTCTCTATCTCTATATTAATAATTGTGTACAGAGTATGGGTGTAACAATTGGATGATTTGGATCAATGCATCAGTTTAAAAGATTGAAATTAATTGAGACCACAATCATAAGTCAATTAGTTTCTGATTATAACTAATTATAAATCAATTATGATTGATTATAAACTGATTATCAAAAAAAGCACAGACTCGTGTGTAAAAATTGACGCTTAAATAATTTAATAGGCTAGCAAGATTATTTGCCTGTAACTTTGATACTTAACATAGTCCTTCTCTATTTCGTCATTCATAGATTAACAGTAGGCCTATCCCAGATTCTGAACAAAGTTGGTTACATATCAGTCAGAGGCTACAAAATCAAATTGTATTGTATTGGACAGCAGATTTGGTAGTAATGTCAAATATCATATTATCATACCATTATCATATCATAGATTTGGTAGTAATGTCAAATATCAAATTCATAACATATTGTGTGGAAGCCTGAGGTTTATAACCTCATACACAGTATTCCAAATGTCTCAACAATTGCAAGATATATGCTTGTTTTTTTTATTTTTTTTTTTAAATTTTCCCTTCTTTATACATCAATGACCCATGAATAATAAGTTTTATGTTACTGTACCTGAGACTGTCGTATAGCATTCCCCTCTGGATTCTGTAAATCCATCTTCAGTTCCTCTCTGTACTCCTTGAGTCTCTTCACCTCTTCCCTTTTTTCAGTCAACTCCTTATGAATAGTTGCATGGCTCTCCATTGCAGAGATAGACATTTTGTAGCTCTCCATTTTATTATGGTAAGTGTTGTACCAAGCCAGCAAGAAATGTGAGCTCTCCAACTGTTCGTCTATGCTGTATCTGAGTTTCATGTTTTCCAACTGGATCACCTGTATCTCTGTTTGCTGTCTCTCATTTTGCCTTTGTACCTGTTCAGTCTCATTAGTGATGCCACTGATTTGTTGCTCCTTCAGTTTAATGTTACTGGAAACAGTGACATAGCTCTTTACTATCTTTGATAGTATATCCTGCAGAGTTGTGAAAAACCTATGTAAGATAAACCAACCATGACAGGGTTGCACTGGCCACAAAATTTCACACACAGGGCTCAAGATAATCAAAGTTTTTTTTTCCAGTTTAAGAGGCAGGGAGGGATGAAAATTGTAATTGTGCATTTGGAAAGAGTGATAAGTTTTATTAGGCAAGAAGGCTTGCATGATGTTTCTTTTATCTACAATAACTGTCATTCGGCAATAGAAATCATTCACATACAGGGCATTCCTGAAGGTATTCAAATTTATTTCATTTTTATTCTTAAGATTGATCAATCTGTAAAAATACTCCACAATGAAAAAGCATAATCAGGGTTTTACAAAGTTGTGTATGTGTGTATGTGTGTATACACACACACACACACACACACACACACACACACATATATATATATATATATATATATATACAGTTAGTTCACAGAGTTTTTGTGATTTTGACTTTGTACACCACCACACTCTATTTGAAATA
>CM074975.1:4456863-4484690 GCA_037576825.1 Pangasius krempfi | reverse complement strand
TCGTTTCATTTGAAATCCATTGTGGTGGTGTATAGAGCCAAAAATGTTAGAATTGTGCAGATGTCCCAATATTTATGGACCTGACTGTATATATTTTTCCTAAAATTTGTAAAATACTGTTGAAAAAACTGTTGATTTCCTATTACCTTACATGTAGTATTATGGCAGAACTTCTTGTATTTTATGTTTGAGAAATGATTTGTTGACTTTGACATTCAGCAACAAGTTGTAAAGGAATCAACTATGGTTCAAGCATCCTACACAAAAAAATAGTATCTTAATGGAAAGAAAAGATGAAAAAGTAGGTTGCAGAATTTGTGGCAAACAAGGAGATGGAAAGGAGCCCATGAAATCGGGAAACATTTTCATTGTTCTCCCTCTTGAAGCACAACTATGAAGTATTATTAAACAACACCAGTTTTCACAGTTGACTGTCAATAACAAGGATAACGTAAATGCTCACTTAATTGATAATGTGTGTGATGGTCTGCTCTATAAAAAGACCTTGAAAACCTTCACACCTTTAAATGATTGCCCCAACTTTTCAATCACCTTTAGCTGTGATGGTGTATTCAATTCCTCTTCACAGTCCATATGGCCCCTATTGTGCACTTTAAATGAACTACCTCCCAATTTGAGATCTGGCCATATTATGTTAACAGCATTGTGATTTGGAGATAAAAAGCCCCCCATGAACATCTATCTTGACCCATTTGTGAAGGAGTGCACTGATCTACATGAGTGTGGCTTTGATTGGGTTACATCTGATGGTGTACATGGTACCAGCAATAAGCTGGTATAATAGCAAATTAATAGCTGTAAGTGATTCTGTTGCCCATCCACTCCTACAGAACTTTAAGCAGTTCAATGTGGAGTTTGGATGTTCTTTTTGTCTTCAGAAAGGAACACTTGTCGAACGCGGTCAGTTTGTAGAATATTATGATAGAGTGTTTGTCAATAGTGCGATTGTTCATTCCCAGGCATACCACCATTCAAAGAAGAGGAATTCAAGTGTAGTTCGTATAAAAACTGACAAAACATTCTTCTCTGTTAAAACATTCATGGTGACAGATGTAGGAAATGGCAGTAATTGTTATGCTATTGGTCACTTTTTTGAGGATGGGAAGCACAGCTTTTGTTCTGCTTGTGTTCAAAATCCTCTACACTTTTATCTAAAAAAGAAGGTGCTGTCCCACCTAACTGCTGTACATGCCTCAGCAATTGAACACAAATGTTTCTACATACCTTTGGAACAGCACAGATGCGATTATATTATGACTTTTCTTAATTATTATGAAGTAATTGTTTAATTGTTACTTCATGTCTGACATCAGTGAATTTTTTTGCAGTTCTGCCAAGCTTTGTTGAAAGCACTAAAGTTTTTTTTTCTTTTAATGCTAGTGGAGAACCCAAGTTTACATAGATGCATCAGTGCAGTCAAGAGAAATGCTTTCAAATTATATGTCGGGTCCCTAAATTTTTCTTTTTGTATTTGGAGACATATATTAACTGTATATTACCCTGTATGTATCTGCATATGTAGTGTATGTATTAATACGTATGTATGTATTTTCTTACATATAGAAATTGATATTGATGATATGAAAAAATAAAATTTAAGTTTGCAAATAGAATTTGTGTAGTATTTGTTTTGTTTTTATGAGCCAGTTAAGATAAGGTGAAATAAATCATGTAAAAAAAATTACAATATAAAAAGAAATCATTAAAAATTGTGCTAATTCTAAAATGGGATTGAAATGAAATGTGGATTGTGTAGACTTGTTAAAAGTTCAAGCTGTTCAAATAAGGAAAACAAAGAATTAATGAGGAAAACATAAGCATGTAAAATGTTTGTATGTATGTTGTTTAAATAAAATTGCATATATAAATTAAACATACTGTATATTGGTGACATATATGGACATGAGGTACAATATTATATAAACAATAATCATATACATAGTATTTATATATGTCAATATACTCATTTAATATGGATAATTTATATATGTTATAAACTTATATCACCATATATCCAGATATATGTATATATGTGATAGCAAAATATATTGTCTTATATTTAGTATATATGACTTGCGATACAGGGACATATATGTCATATATTACATTTCCGTATGGGTGGGTGTTGTGCATCCTTTTTAAATGCCCATCTATAAGGGAAATCTAATTAATCAGTTCTTCAAGAATGGAATATTTAATTAAAGAATTTAGACATAATGCTAATGGTACAATACCTTCAAAAAAGCCATGTAACAAGGTAGGTAGCCAGATTAAATATCAGAATATTTTAGCTTTTCTATTAGGGGCACTGTCTCTTTACTCCATAGCAATTAGAGACACCTTTACTCTCCTGTACAGACTTAATATGCACTCTGTGCTCATGTTTTGTCCTAAGAGGAAATGCTCCTGTTCTAACTTCACTAACTTGGAACTGTGACCTTTCTCCAAGACAAAACCTGCAGAAATATGAACTAGAAAAGTTTTCAACAATTCATCTTATGGAATGAGGCCCCAAGGTTGTCTGCTCCAATACAAAACACAGTACCTTTGACCTGTCTACTTAAAGAAGATATGTAAATTCCTTCTTCTTCTAAGCTCATCAGATCTTTCAGTAGCGACACTAACACATCACTATATCCAAATTGTTTATATCATCAGCCTTGCTGAGAATGGACAAATAGATTGAAGTAAGTGAGGACTGGAGCAAAGATGGCAGGCCAGTTCGAATACAATACACAGCAGTGATTTTGTGCTTTTTTTGGATGTTCCAACTGGATTACAGATTTTGAATTCATCCACATACAAAATAATTGCAATGGTGCAATCTTTTCCTGATAACAGGAAAACAATTTATTTTCTTTAAAATGAAATGACGTTGTATTTAGTAATAACAATGTATTGAGTTTCAGAGTTTGTGCTTCCCTCCCACTGTTTATGATGAAATCTCCGCTCTCTGTCACTGAGCACATATTCAGTAGGTTCCACCGCAGAGGAATGCTCTTTAAAATATTTCCTTTGCTTATAGGAAGATGATAATGGGCCATCACTCTCCAGCGCCAAGGTAATAGAATTGGATTCACAGAGTTAAGTCACAATCTCTGAGATTATTTGACCATCTATATGAAAACTGTTCTTATTTAAACATGACTGTAAAATCTCTCTTATGATAGGACCTGATACTGGGTGAGAAATTTAAGTTTAATTCTTCCACCACCTCATCAGTACACCTTTTGGGTACATTAAATATATGTAGCGGCCCATACCCTCCTAGGATGCACCTCTTCCAAGTTCTTTTAGGGTTCACTGGGTTCAGGTAATGTGTCTTAAGACTAAAATATTAAAATACTACTTTCCTCTAGTATTTAATTTACTTCTGAGCTAAGCTATTGTTTACTTTTGCTTTAGATGTAAACTGTTAACAATCTGATACAATAAATTATTCTTCTGTTTTACCTGAACAGGTGAACACTGTCGTTGGTTTGGCGTTAAGGAATCTCTCTACTTAAGGTAAGTATAGGTAAGTAAAAAATTATGAAATTCTCAGTGTATCTCAGATTATTTACAGGGTAACAGTAGTGCAAAAAAGGCAAACAAAATAATTACTCAAACATCGGTTACTCTCCCTCGGTGTCAGAGGAGCTCTCAATCACGAGGGGATCAGAATGTTATCTGGGGTCTCTCCTATGGGTGTAAGTCTAAATACTCAAAACAAATAAAAAAAACATGTTTTACAGCACTCATAGAGTAAATCCAAGCATATGGGATATATATATTTTCAAATTTTAGCAGCAAGTGGGCTATTATTGTAGTTAAGTTAGGCAATTCACTCAATTCATTTTCAACCTCAACTCTCTCCAGCTGTACACTCTAAAACATTTTCCTCATCATCAAGATCATCATCTGTGTTTAAAGCATTCACTCTTTTCCTTTGTAACACTTGTGAGAGCGGGCCGTCAGCCCGAGCACAAAAGACACACAGTGCTCTTGACACGACTGCTGCCATGGTGCTGAACAGACAGCGTCGGTTCAGCACCACCACTGTTTTGGACAGCATGAGAACGTGTGGCTGCAAGGCGGGGTGGAGAAACTAGACTCAGCTGGCGGCCAATGCAGCGGCAGCTTCCTACCCTCCTGCAGAAACCAGGAGAGAATAAAAGGGGCCAGCGGCTGCTCTCCAGAGAGAAAAGGTATGGTAAAGTGACGTGACCCATACTTTGAATTTGTGCTCTGCATTTAATCCATCCAAGTGCACACCCACACACACCATGAACACACTTGGGGGTACAGTGCCTTGCTCAAGGGTGTCACCTCAGTAGTGGTATTGAGGGTGGAAGAGAGCGCTGGTCATTCACTCCCCCGACCTACAATCCCTGCTGGCCTGAGACTCAAACCCACAACCTTCAGGTTCACCGTCAGGTTATAAGTCCAACTCTCTAACCATTAGGCCACAACTGACCCCTACTTCTCTTCCCCCCTTTCACTGTTAGAAGACAACATCAGCAAGGATGAAGAGCCTGAAGTGTCTCCTGGGTCCAGCTGCAACACTACTGCCCTGTGTTTGCCACACCCAGCTCTGGGATGACTGTAACCTCCCCTTCACCCCAGCCTTTCCCCTACACCAGCACTTAAAATAAAGAACACTTTTCCCCCACCTCTACCTCCTGGTGTCTGTGTTCAGCCCCCTCACAACCTTGCAGTGCTACAGTGGTCGAGGATGCGCGTATGAATACAGATACAGTCCACGACATCACAATGGACACCGTGTTGCAGCACTTCCTTCAAACCAGCTTCCAGCAGCAGGCGGTAACCCAGAAGCTGGCCCAAGCCTCCAGGTCGCCACCCAAGAGCTCTTGGAACTCACAGACCAAGGTACACCCTTTATGTCAAAGCTAATGGTGGATCTGTGTTGGTTGTTGCAGGTAAAGCACTTGAGGACTCATGGAACATTTTAAGCAGACTCTCAAGCACATGCTGAGGTGTGTGGTAGACAAGGAAGGGAGGAACTGGGACCTTCTCCTCCCATACGTCCTCTTTGCCATTCGAGAGACTCCACAGGCATCCACCGGCTTCACCCCTTTCCAGTTCCTCCTCAGATGGCGACCTCGAGGACTGCTGGACTTGGCCTGGGAGATCTGCTCAGCCCAGGGAGTTCCAGCCTGGGGACCAGGCCCTCCTCCCTCCTTCCCAGTGCCTCCTGTATGTTCCTGGCCCGCTGGCAGGGCTCGTACATGGTCGTCGAGAGGGTGGGTCCCGGATTGCAACAACCAGGTAAGTGTGCAGACACCCAACTTTACCACATAAATCCACATAAAACCATGACATCAAGACCCCACCGGGAGTTTTGGTTATACAGTGGCTGTACAGCATCCCAGAGGCCCACCATAGGCTATACAGGAGGAAGTCAGCCATATGCTCAAGCTGGGGTGATTACAGAGTCGGTGATTGCCAGCCCCTGGTCCAGCCCCATTGTGGTGGTCACCAAACATGACAAAAGCATTAATCTTTATAACAAATTCCGACGGCTCAACCAGATCTTGGACTTTGAAAGCTACCCCCTGCCCAGATCGACGACCTGAGGAGAGTCCATTTTATCTCCAACCTCGACCTCACCAAGAGGTATTGGCAAGAGGCCAAGCCAAAGACTTCACCACCGCCAGCAGCTACTGGCAGTACCGGGTTCTGCCCTTTGGCCTGCACTGAGCTCTAGCCATCTTGCAACGCCTAATGTGGCCACATCGCCAGTTCATGGCCGCCTACCTGAATGATGTTGTCATTCACTCCTGTCATTGTCATTCATTCAGTCTAACCACCTCTACCACCTCGGGGAGGCCCTGGGAGAGCTCCAGAAGGCTGAGTTGACTTTCTGGGGAAAGTGTCATCTGGGGCTGAGTGAGGCACAGTACCTGGGTTATCGGATTGGCCAGGGGCTAAAGGAGAAGAAGGTGGAAGCAGTTAAGAAATATCCCCGACCCACAATGAAGAAACAGGTATGTGCCTTTTTGGGGTTGGCAGGATACTACTAACCTCTATTATAGCCTCTCCCCTCTCAGACCTCACCAAGAAGGGACAACCGGACCTGGTGTGCTGGAGTCATGAAGCCAAGCTCACCATCCAGATGCTCAAGCAAGCCCTCACCAGCTCCCCTGTCCTATGTAGTCCTGACTTCAGCCTCCCCTTCATTGTACATACATATGCCTCAGAGACTGAACTGGGAGCAGTTCTCTCCCAGACATTTGACGGGGAGGAGCACCCAGTCCTCTACATAAGCCGAAAGCTGACCCTCGCAGAGAGGAAATATGTGGCTATGGAGAGAGAGGCCCTGGCCATCAAGTGGGCTGTAGAGGAGCTGCACAACTTCCTGGCGGGCCGACACTTCACCCTGGTGACTGACCATGCTCCTCTGCATTGGATGGCCAGGGCAAAGGACACCAATGCCCATGTCACCAGGTGGTTCCTCTCCCTCCAAGATTTCTCTTTCCAGGTGCAACATCGAACGGGGGCTCAGCACGGTAATGCGGATGGGCCCTCACGACGGTTCTCCCTCTGGCCCCATTGCATGCTAACAGTAGGCTCAGAGCTGGGGGTGTACTGTGACGAAGGGCCGTCAGCCCACGCACAAAAGACACACGGTGCTCCTCACACAACTGATGCCAACCGGCACTGTCCGTTTGAGTGTGTGGCTGCAAGGCTGCCTCCTATTGCTTCAACTCTGCATCAAATGTAATATGTTCAGGAGGCAAACAGTCTATGTGGATGCATGCACTTCTTGTTTCCATATTTGAATTCCCTTGTTTAAAGAAATAATCACAGGTTTGCCATTTGAAAATTGCACCTTTTAAAAATGGTTTAAAAATGATTAAAAATTCAGCCCTAGATGGAACGTTGTACTGTTTTGTGCCCTTTTACCCAGAAGGTTCCTGTGGCAAACACAAAAAAATCATGTCACATGGCATTGCAAAATGAAGTATACTATAAAATGGACAAAGAACATTGTCAAAACATACCTCTGGATAAACTCCGGAGTTAGGGCTGCTCACTTGGGGTACATGATGTTCACCACATAGAAGAGGCTGAAAACATAGTTGACAGCAACTAGAGGACAGCTGATACTGTGGTTTACGTTGACTTCGTCCACTGCTATTTTGTATCTTCCTTCATCTCCAAAGCATGTAACTAATGACAGTATACCATACAATCAATGAAATAAATATGCAACACTTCCCAATGTTTAAGACACAGTGTTTCCCACAGGTCTGAAATATGTACTTGTGGTGGTAGCCAGTGGAAAAGGCTGGCATTACCTGCCAGCACAAAATTGGTCTACTACATGTGACAAACAACAAATAACGTGTGATCTTTAACACAATATTTTGATTTATCGAATATTTCTATTAATTTCACATACTATATTTCACAGATCCAACCCCCCAACCCTCCTCTCCATCAACCCACATGGGAAGATTAAAGTTTTTATTTAAAAAAAAAAAAACACTCTTTAGCATGTGCACAGATGGGACTATTTGTCAGAGCACTTAATCTTATATTCAAAGAAGAGCTCCAATGCCTGTGAATATGGGAACACCTCTGGTGCTGGTCCATTTATCAATATTCACAAACATGCAGCCAGGTGTTCCCCTTTCAGTCTCCATTTGCATAACGAGGGAGGCAAAACCTAGACCAACAATATTTCTGCCACATTTATCCAAGAAGGAGTAAGGGTGTCTCAACTTCTGCTTGGTCTGGTGTCAGTAGCCAACAAGATATGTTACAATTAAAAGACCGCTTCCTCCACTCATGGAGAATTCTGGACTAGTGCACATTAAAAGCATTGTAAGAGAAACATCTACCACAGTCTGAAAATTGCCCGGCTAATGTTTCTGCGTGTCCTGCAGTGCTTTACATAGTCAGAAACTGAGGGACTTATAAACTCACAGATACCACAATGAAATATCATAGTGAGAGCAAGCAAGCACAAAACAGAAAAAGAGAAATGATATCTGATATGTAAAGGCAAGCAAGATTGGATGGCTTCTCTGTGTGTGGCATCCAAAAGTTGGTACTGGTATGGCTTATCTGAAAATGAACAGAAAATCGTCTGTAGACAGCGCCTAAGTAGTGAGTTGAGTTGTCTTTCATGTCTTGCTTGAAAGGTTTAAAATCGCTTGAAAGTTTAACCTGGCAAGGCTTAAAACTGTTTAATGCGCCAAGCTCCCGTCCAGATTAAAAATACTGACTGTAAAACTGTTCACAGATACTCACCCACTGCCACAAAGAATGGGGGAGGGGGCATAACCAAGTAACATACCAAAAGTTACAAAACTTCTCTCAAAGAAAGTTGATCAGTTTGTAAACTTATGAAAAAAAAAACGTAAGTCCTTTAATCTCCCAAACCAAGTGCTGGTTAATAACTTAACTCTAATTGCGTTGTGAACACCAGCTCAGTATTTTAGCGATATCCAACGAAAATTCATCATCATATTTTACATGACCAATCCAGACAATATATGATTTCAAATTACTAATAATGGCAATAAAACTGTCACTTTTTTAAATTACAGTGTTAAATTTTCCATAAAATTATTTACAGCTGAAACAGTTGGATAAAATTTTGTTTTGCCACCAAAAGTTGTCGGAGCATAGATCATGGTCCCATAATGCAATTCGAAAATGTAAACAACCAGAAAAACACCTGTGAATCACATGCTATGGACAATTTCTGATCAAATATACAGTCATACAAGTGTTAATACTCAGATATTTCTTACAGCGTATGCACCAACCTATCTCATTTCGACATGGGAAGGGAGCGTTATGTGCAATTGCTGGTCATCAGTTATAGGTCAGCCTTCAACACCATAGTCCCCATCAGGCTGTGCGGTAAGTCCAGGGAGCTGGGCCTGTGCTCCTCACACTGCCATTGGGTACTGGACCCTCATTCTCAACACATGAGCTCCCCAAGGCTGTTTTTATGCCCTCTCCTGTACTCTATAAACACACAAAACTGGGTAGCCACGCACAGATCCAACACCATCGTGAAGTTTGCGGACAATACTGTGGTGGCAGCGCTGGTCACCAAAAATGATGAAAAGGCCTACGAGGACGAAGTGGAGTGATGCTAGGCCAACAACCTATATGTAAACATCACCAAGACAAAAGAATTGGTTGTGGACTTCAACCATCTCCAAGAGCCGAGGAAGTTCCACATCTCCTCAGCTATCCAGAAGTCGTTTTTATACCACCACAAAAGAGAGCATCCTCACTGGGGACATTACTACCTGGTATGGTAACAGCAGTACCGAGGACCGCAAAGCCCTGTAGAGGGTAGTGAGGTCTGCTGAACGAATCACCAGGTCAGCACTGCCCAGCCAAGAGCTTCCCCTAAGCTACTGAACACATGATCATCAGCACACCAGTTCCTCTGCACATGACAATCTTGCACACACTCACCATCTGATATATGTCATATATGGCACATTTGCACCTGCACAGGATACATGCACAGATATATACTTACATACTTTTCATATGTGTATTTTTTTGTATGCTCTTGCGTGAGTTTTATTGTGCTCCCCCTTACACTGTACTCATTGATAAATTATCTGTATAGTCTATTTATTGTTTTGCTAAGCAGAGTCTTCGGAGTTGCCATTTCCCTGCACCTTTGTCTCTGCACCTTTGCGCATATGGCAAACAAACCTTTGAATCCTGAATATGGAAAACAGCTATACTAAAACAGTTCTAATCTGCTCTTGTCCAGTGATATCAAAAGTTATGGACCTGCATTTAAATGTGATAAACATATTTAGATTTCAGGGCCAGAGTTGTGGGTTACTGTTTCACAGGTACAATTTCACTGTGCAACCCTCAATGCTCAAGACTTTTTAAAGACTGTTTTTCCATTATCAAGTACATTAATTAAACCATGTGTCAAATTCTAGGACTGTGGGCCAAATATGACCTGCTGCTTCATTTCATTCGGCCCACATGAACTTGAAAAAACGTTGAAATGGCCTTCAGTATCTACTACATTTTCATGCTATCTAAAATTCTCACAATAGTGTAGTGAATGCCACTGTACAACACACAAGATATCATACACATACATAGTTAGAGGCAGCCAAAAACAAAACAAAAAAACAAAATAGAATTTGTAGTGATTGGAAAAAAGGCTAAGGAACTAAGCAACTAAGTGGCTAAGCAACTACATGACTGAGCTAGGATGGAGACATTTCAAATTGGAAGCATCTTCGAATATAGGGAAGGACAAGAAGATTGAATCCTACATGGAATGCCTGGAACAATGGATGACTGCCAGTAAAGTGGCAGAGGAGAGGATAGGTGTGTTTCTTGCAGTGATTGGGGCTGTCATTAGCATATAGTCAGATGCCAAACCCCTTTTTAAGAAAGCTAACCCAGTGCCATATGCTTTGAGGGAAACACTTGAAAAGGAAATAGACAGGCTAGAATCCTTGAGAACCATTTCCAAAACTGAGAGTAGTGATTGTGCCAAAGGCAGACAAAACCATCAGGATCTGTGGAAATTCTAAGGTAACTGTCAACCAGTGTATAGAAGTGGAAACCTACCCTCTGTCCAATGCAGAAGATCTTTTTGCCATGTTGACTAGGGGTAAGCTGTACAGCTCAGTTCAGTTCATACTCATGTTCAGTTCAGCTCATGCCTATTAGCAAATGGAACTTGCCCCACATGAGTTGAAATTGAACAGCCAGAGTTGAAAAAGCACTCCAGAGCACAAACAAGCAGCTACTCAGAAGCACTGCAGTTGTCTACTATGACACCCGGGAACCACTGAAACTGGCTTCTGATGCCTCAGCCTATGGTGTGGGAGCAGTCATCTCCCATGCCATGATAAATGGTGTGGAGAAGCCAGTTTCTTTTGTGTCCCATTCACAAACAGCAGTAGAGGGCAAACATTCTCAAAGAAGAATATATAGCTTTTGTGTTTGGATTGAAAATTCACTCTCATCACTGAAAACAAGCCTCTCTTAGCACCATTAGGTCCCATATCCGCCATCCCCATATTGGCTGCACTGAGGATGCAGTGACAAGCACTTAAACTGATGGCCTACAATTGTGAGATTTAATTTCACAAGTCACAGGAGTATGCAAATGCAGATGGACTTTCCTGGTTACCTCAAGCCTGTTAGGACAACATGGCAGAGGAAAGTTGCATATTTCTGTGCTCATCTATAGAATATTTGCTGGTGCAGGTTATAGACTTGGCTCAGACTACATGCAAGGCTCTGACACTCAACAAAATGGGAGAAATCACCCTTAATGCCAGCCAGTATTATTGATAAAGCACTGAAACCATACATTGCATGGAGAGCTATCCATCAGCTATCCACAGCTATCCATAGAGCAAGGATGTGTTCTGTGGGGAATGAGGGCAATTGTAACCACAGCACACCCAGAAAAACTACTGAGAGAGTTGCATATATGACATCCAGGTATTTTTCTCATGAAGTCATTGGCCATGAGCCACATGTGGTGGCCCTGCCTGGACAGCAATATTCAAGCTACAGTGCAGAAATTCAGTCTGTGAGACAACTTGGGGAGGATTTACAACAGACCACTGACACAGAAATGTTGCCATCAAGGCTCAAATTGAGGCTCAGCACAGCAGTATGTCCGTTCTGCCACTACCACCATTATGCACCAAAACACAAGCACCGCCAAGTGCTGCCAGCCCAATCCAAACTGAAATCCAGCCCAGAGAGTGAGCCCAATACCACCTGTTAATACCAGCAATTGAATCACAACCTCAACACCTTTCCCATTTCGCCGTTACCCAAAGCAGGTAAACATACAACCTCAAAGACTGAACCTTCGAAATAGATAGGGCCAAGAAAACTTTGACTTGGTATCCAAGGGCAAAGCAGTCTACCTCTTCCTTGGTAGTTAAAAAAACATTCAAGAAGTTTGTTAGAACTCTTGTTAGAACACTTTCTGATAAAGTTCTTTAAATGGTTTCTTTTTAAACCAAACTAATTAAGATCAGAATAAAGATCTTAATACTGATGAAGTTCAAGAAGGATATTTATGGTTTTTCAGAAGTTGATAATTGAGACAGGAGGAATTGAGTGTATTTGGATTGGTTAACATTATACACTATGAGTAATTACGCTACTGCCATCTAGTGGTTATACTGGAAATTGTGCTATTAGTAGTACAAGAGTGCCGATGTATGTTTGGCTGTGTCAAAAAGTATGAGTACAGCATTCCTTGTGAATCTGTTTCAGTCTGATTATTTAATATAAACATATTACACTTTCGGTGTGATGAGGACACATGCGAAATAAAATGACTGTTTTTGTGATCATTTTTAAGGGACAATCTACCTTCTTGCCATATAATAGTGTTGCCATAAAATATCTCTGACAGTTCCACTGAAAATGATTAAAATAACATGCTTGTAATAGGGAAAAATGACACCTCCTCTTATAAATCCTAATCTACGTTTACTGCAGTAAAAGTAAAGCAGCCCACTTTTTTCTAGAAATGTCCTATTCAGAGCTATGGTTATTTGTGTAACCTAGCATAGATGATAGAATATTTTAAATAAATTGAAAAACTGAAACCTTAGATTACGGGCCTTAGGGGTCTCATAAAAATGCTCATGTGGGCAGGGAGATTTTTAATTTGACACCCCTGGTTTAGAGGTATATAGACAAACAAACAAAGAAACAAATTAATAAATGCATCTACATTTCTACAGGATAGTACTGAGCTACAGCAACACTACTATTCTCATGAATGGCTGTGTAGAAATGAAAAGTAAAATAAATTTAAACAAAACATATGGGCAGGAAGTCTGCAGTTCTTCATTATGATACAAATGTTATATTTTTAATATTCTAATCATGGCAACCGTGATGAGAAAAAAGATGCCCCGATATTTTCAGTTCACCCCCAATCAAGACAGGCTATGTATAGCCCTGTTAGTGCCTGAAACAAACACCATTTTCTCCTGACACATCTCATCATTATTAGTACCCCAAGAAGAGGATGTACCACATAGTCCAATACACAGAGCATGCATATGCACACATGTCAGTCATTCTGTACCACAGGACTCAAGTTATCTGTGAGTCTAAGTTTAGCTTCTGTGGCATATTGAACAGATGCTTAGACCTTATCTTGCCCTGTCAGCATGGTGGCTAGAGTGAGTATTTTTAGCAAGGTGAGGTAGCAGCTGTGAAAGCATTCATTGGCTGACAATGACACAGATGGTCTCAGGACTGGGTGAGACAGACATTCAGTGGATCCAATACAGATGAGCCAAACACATCTCCACATATAAAGGAAGCTTGACAGTAACAGGAAAAGCTGGAGGGAATTGCACTACTTTGGAATTTATTAAAGGTCAGCTGCATTTCTAGCAGTGTTGTATGGTCACCAACAGCTTTTCTATCTTCATCAATCTGTATACCAAAGGTCAGCCTGGTTATATATAAGCTTATACTGGGGATAATTATTCATTTTCCTCAGTTATGTTTTTTTTTACTATCTTTGTTTAGTTTACCTGTGATTTGTCTCTTTATGTGACTAACTATTTAGACAATAATGTAGCCTGTTCTTTTATGTAATTGAAATTTTCAGTGGAACTCCACTGAAAATGTTACCTACATTATACATAATTTTCTAACCTGTATTTACATTTTAATAATGGTTACTCTTAGTTGAAGAGAGCATGAAAGAAAAGACGACTTTCGTTGAGTAACCTTTCACAAGACGTACAAGAAAATATAATCTTTAATGACAATTTAACAAATGTCCATAATTAAAATTACATATTATAAAATCATACCATCATATGTTTTGTTAATTTGGTGTGTATGTGTACAAAATTGACACATCATATGAAATCACACAATTGAACATATGCAAAATGGTTAAATGTACCCCTAAATAAGGTCTAGCAATAATAATCTAGTCATTATTCTGTGTTTATGTCTTGACTATACCTCTGATTAATGGTAATATTTAGAACAACCATGTCATTGCAAACAGAAATGGTATATCCGCACCTTTATTTGGATAGCCTATTTTAAATACTGTCTTCTAATATACAACACCAGCTGTTAAGTAGAAGAAACAGGGAAGGCATTTCCTAGCTTATAGTGAGTAATTCATTTCTGCATAGATAACCTATTTAATATGAAATATATTAATAATTATAGGGAATTTAATGAATTCATTAGGTATTAAAATCCTTTGTTCCCAAGTTATCTGTTGATTAGGTGAATTCTTTCACTTAACCTCAGAGACTCCAGTGTTCCCACTGATGCCCATCCACAATGTGTACTTAATTGTTTTGTGCAACATCTGAATATGTTTATAGTAACCTCAAAAATAACAATCAAAAATGAAGTGTTGGTTGAGTATTTTTACTGAGCATACATTATGTAGCTATCAGTTGAAACATTTGTAATAATGATGATCCAAATTTATGTTTTTTTTTTTACAGTTTGAAATTTAGTAAAGAAAGCCAGGAGTTAATTTCATATTGCAAGCCTTCCCTAAATAACAACAGCCATGGATGTGTTTGGTGGAGCCCCTCGTGTTCTTGGATACCCACGTTCAGTTCTGGTGAAAAGTGGGTCAGATGCAGTCCTTAAATGTCTGATCAGTGGAGAGCCAAAACCTGATGTGTTGTGGGAGAGACTGAATGAACCCATTATTCCTGAGGGTCGCTATTGCATTACCCACTATGGCAAAGTGTGCACCCTCTCCATCTATCAGGTCACTCTGGAAGATGCTGGACAGTACATCTGCAGAGCTAAGAACAGCATTGGGGATACTTACGCAGCTGCTACTCTTAAAGTAGAAGAGGAACCCCAAAATGTTCAGATGATGTATCCCCTGCAAGAACAACAGCAAATTATGGTTATTCCACCAAAACAAGAAATAAAAAATCTCAAGCAGCCTTTGTCGGACATGGAGGCAGTTCTTTTTCAGGACAATAAACCCAGGTTCCTCATCAAACCTCTGTCCTTGAGAGTAGATCAAGGAGAAGATGCTGCCTTCTCCTGCAAGCTGTGGGGTAATCCCTTATCTGAGGTTGTGTGGGAGAAAGATGGCAAGCAACTCAATGAGATCTATGAGAGCTCACACTTTTGCGTCAGCCAACAAAATGAAGAATGGTTCCACCTGAAGATCTTCCAAACACGAGCCCCAGATGGAGGAGTCTACACCTGCAAAGCAGTCAATCAGTATGGTGAAGCTGTGGCTGGAGCTGTATTGTTGGTTGAAAGTGTGCTTGAGCAAGTTGGGAAGAGCCATCGAAATGGCTACCCCAATGGCCACTCATCTCCAGACCAGAATGACGTGTATTCAGAATGGAAATGCTCACATGAAAAAGACACATACTCAAGAGGAAAGCACCTGAATGTGGCTAAGGCCAAGAAGTTCATGATCACAGAAGGCAAACATGCCAAATTTCGTTGCTATGTCACAGGTAAACCCAAACCTGAGATCCTGTGGAAGAAAGATGGGGAACCAATTGTGCCTGGACGACGTCACCTAGTGTTTGAGGACAGGGAGCGGCACTATACTTTGAAAGTTCTTTACTGCAAGCAGCAAGACACTGGGCTGTACACCTGTGCTGCATCAAACACACTGGGGAACACATTAAGTGCTGTACAACTCTCTGTAAAAGGTGGGGCGGAAACTCTTTTTGTTTTTAATCTTTTAAAATACTTTGGTCTCTATCCAATGGAGTTGTTCTATGAAACAATACTTTGCTTATCCTAAATTAACATAATGAAAAATACAACATTAAACAATGTGATTTGTACCTCGAATGTGGAAAGAATTCAATTTAATTTAGGATTTAATGCAAATCCAGTAGCTATGCTATGTATGACTATGTATTTCATAGTTTTAATTGATCCATCTAATTGGCAATGATTTTGATGTGATGGATAAGTAGTTTTCAACATCAGCTGCCACTGGGAATGATTTATTTGCACCTGCTGCACACTTAAAATTTGCCTGAATTATGATAGTTAAAGGTTGAAGTTTAAATCGATTTTAAATTAAGTCTTAATTAATGTTGTGCACAGTGGGAGGTGAAAGGTCCCTGGTGGACTAGTAGCTAAGGATCCCGCACTCTCACTGCCAAAACCTGGTTTCAATTCCTGGGCAGTGAACCAACCCAGCCACTGGGAGTGTACTGGTCCCTGGATAAAATAGAAGAGGTGTGTCAGGAAGGGCATTTGGTTTACCTGTGCCAAATCAAACATGCAGACCATTGATCTGCTGTGGTGACCCCTAGCAGGAGCAGCTGAAACAACAACACTGGGAGATGAACGTCTTCCATAATTTAAAATTGGATTGCATCATGTTTGGTATGAATGGGTGTTTGTGTCACCATAAACTGCTTTCATATGCCACAAGTATTTAACTGTTGACACATTAATATAAGGTCTACCAATAAGCAATATATTAATACTTAACTAATTCTTTCCTAATGATGAATTAATAAGTGCACTAATCTTCAGCACATCATAAAATAATGAGGCATATATATTAACAGACAACTGAACCATAATGTATATGAATATTCAATAGTCATAATAATGGTAATAGTTAAGTAATAAAATATTGTTAACTCTTTCTGTTAATTAACATCATGATTTATGCAGTATTAATAAAGATGGCTGTCTGTTTGTACACAATGTAGGCTAACCAAAACTTTTATTTATGTAACTTCTGACAATTTGCAATGCAAAGCCAACACCACTAACAATTTGCTTTGAGATTGCATAATCTCAAAGGGGTGAGAGGGCTTGTCCACAATGCTGGAGGCCTTGCAGATACTGCGTGAGTGGAAAATGTCCTGAACAGACATGTTCAGAGGTGCACAGATGATACGTTCAGCTGTCCGCACTATCCTCTGTAGGGTCTTTTGATCAGAGATGTTGCAATTTCCAAACCAGAGAGTGATGCAGCTGGTCAGGACACTCTCTATGGTTTCCCTATAGCACATTGTGAGGATGGGTTCTTCTTCAGGCAGATGCTGCTGGACTCTTTTGGCCAGGGAGCTGGTGTTGTTTGTCCATTTGAGGTTTTTTGTGATGTGAACACCAACAAACTTGGGGCTCTGGACTGTGGAGCCATTTATGCACTGGGGGGAGGTCAGCGCAGGACTTCCTGAAGTCGACATTAATTTTTTTTTGTTTTGTCAACATTCAGAGACAGATTGTTGTTTTTGCACCAGCCAATGAGCCATTCTACCTCCTCTCCGTATGATGTCTCATCACTGTCACTGTTGAGGCCAACTACTATGGTGTCGTCAGCGAATTTGGCAATGTGGTTTGAACTGGATCTGGCAGTGCAGACTTGGGTTAACAGAGTGAACAGCATACTGAACTGGGGGGCACCAGTGTTCAGGATGATGGTGGTGGAGGTATTGCTGCTGACCCAAATTGACTGGGGTCTCCCAGTGAGGAAGTCCAGGATCCAGTTACTGAGCAAGGTGCTGGAAACTAGTAAGTCCAGTTTATCAATCAGCTGCTGGGGATGATGGTGTTGAAAGCTAAACTGAAGACTTTGAACAGCATTCTGAAGTATGTATTCTTCAGAACTCATGACTGGGTGCTCGAAGCACTTCATGGTGATTGGTGTGGATGCTATGGGGGGGTAGTCATTGAGACTTGACACTGTTGACTTCTTTGGCACTGGTACAGTATGATGGTAGTAGCCTTGAAACACTGTGGGATGACTGCTTGGCTCAGGGAGATGTTGAAGATGTCTGTCAGGACATCAGCCAGCTGATCTGCACAGTCTTTGAGCACTTGTTCTGGTACGTTTTCTGGTCCTGCAGCTTTGCAAGGATTGTCTTCCTCACATGCGCTGAGGACAAGCAGAGCACCTGGTCATCTACGGGGGGGGGGGGGGGGGATTTCCTCATTGGTGCAGTGATTAATGCTTCAAACCATGCATAGAAGGAGTTGAGCGCATCTGGGTAGAGGGCATCAGTGTCGGTGTCAGTGATACATGGTGGAATCTTGTAGTCCGTGACCTGGATACCTTGCCACATGCACATCTTTGATGTTGTTGTAGTGGCTGGAGATTTACTTTGCATGATTGCACTTTGCCAGCCTGATGCAAAGGGACAAGTTCTTTCTCACGGTCCTTAGCACTGCCTCATCTCCTGCTCTAAATGCAGCATCCTGGGTTTTCAGCAGATTGTGGACCTCAGCTGTAAACCATGGCTTCTGGTTGGCACGTGTGGTGATGGTATTTGTGACTGTGGCATCATCAATGCACTTGTTAATGTAGCCAGTCACTGTCTCTGCATATTCACTTACATCAGTGAGATGACCTTTCCAG
Organism: Pangasius krempfi; assembly: GCA_037576825.1. Lineage (NCBI taxonomy): Eukaryota > Metazoa > Chordata > Actinopteri > Siluriformes > Pangasiidae > Pangasius > Pangasius krempfi. The sequence continues at coordinate 4,466,311 of CM074975.1, read as the reverse complement.
TCTGTGCATTCAAAGCAATCCTGGAGTGCAGAAGTAGCTCCCTCTGGCCAAACACTGATCTCTTTAGTGTCTGGTTCAGCTCACTGAGGTGCAGTGTGTAAGCTGGTGTTAACAAGACTGAAACATGGTCTGAGAGTCTGGGCTGGGGGTGGAGTGCAGCTTTGCAGTAGTCGTATTTGTTTGTGTAAACCAAGTCCAGTGTATTCGGTCCTGCAAACTCAGCATGGTTGAAATCCCCAGCAACAATGAGAAAGCCATCATTGTGAGCAGATTGTAGTTCACTAATGGCCCCATACAGTTCATGTAGTGCATCTTTAGCATTAGCCATGTGAGGAATGTACACAGCAGTGATGGTGTAAGCTCCCTTGGCAGATAGTAAGGCTGACACTTGACTGCCATGAATTCCACCAGCAATGAACTGTATTTACAAACTAATACAGTGTTTGTGTGCCATTCTGTGTTGATGTAAACTAAAAAAGTCCCCTCCATGGGTCATTGTAGCATCCCCATCCACTCAGACGGTGGTTAGCCCATTTAGCTGAATGCTGCATCAGGGATGCTGTTGTTGAGCCAGGTTCTGTTGTGGCCATTAGTGCAGATCAAAGATCACTCTGGAGAGCCTGGGTGTTGATGCCATTAGACTTTATTCTTTCCAGATCTAAGCTGAGCAGTTGTCTGCAGACCTGAAAACTCTTCCACATCCTGTTTTTAACAAGACACATACTCTGATGCATGTGTATCCTGGTTTTAACAAGGCACAAGGTTACCCCATATGCTTATCTTATTGTTTAAGGATCCTTACTCATTTAAATTTACAGCTTGTTCCTGTTTCCCTCTTTACACAGGATTCCCATACAGATGTAAGCTCATATAAGTATTTTTTAGGCCTTGGTTTCTCAGGAAACACTTCCTGTTCCATGCACACAGTTCTAGTCAGCAAGCCTTTTACTAAGATACTGGGTACAATGATATATTTTGCACTATACCGGTTCCATACATCTATAACATTGAGGATTAAACATGATCAAATATGAGTACACATTTTGTGGTTAAAATTTTTAAATATTCTATATATTTCTCCCCTCTGAGACTTATTAAGTCTCACATTCATTACCTTCTTCAAGAGAGCAATCACACAATCCAGTACTTTCAATTATCCCTATCCAGTGACCTAAGTAGATCGCCCACCTTTTTATCAATGACTAAATTCTGGAATTGCTCTCTGTGGAGAATCGGGACCAAACATCTCCTTCCTTGTTTGACTAGGAAGGAGTAAAAAAATCTCGTCTCCCTAAAAAGCAAACAGTGTTTTTAGAAGCATGAGAATGCAATAGGTCCTGCGCTTGCCTGTGGTTGTCATGGTTATGTAGAGTATACCATAATTGATTATCATCATGATGTAAACAACACACATTACACATACAGTCTCTTTTATATGCAGTAGCCATATCCTGGCACAATGAGAGGTCTTCAACTCAAATACATTATGTGTTGTGGAGATTTACCCATTGGGGAGAGGTTAGGCTAGCACTTACACCCAGGGCATAGCTCATCATTCATCTTCTTCATCCTCACTTGAGGAATTGGGATCTTCTGTTACTGTTGCATGAAATATAGACTTCTTCTGGACCTCTGTTCGCTGGAAAGAGTCACTGTCCAGGTGCCACATCATCATACAAGTACCTTGAAATTCACCCATGCTATATTTGCCTTTAGACTTAATAGAGCATTCATATTCAAGTGTATAATCTATTTCATAATCTAAGGGGATCTCTATCCTTTTAATTTCTATTCTTATATCCAATTGTTAGCACCACGCTCCTCCTCCTCCACACTCACGCTCATCCTGTTGAATTGTAGCTACTAAAGTAATCTGGACTAGTCAGTATTGCTAGGCATTCAACTGGGCGGTATGGTCTTTTAAAATCATGCAGGTGACAAAAGTGTTGATTAAACTCAGCACACTGTCTATAGTCATACTTATTGGGTACTACTATAAGTGTTCTTAATAGTGATGGTGTGCATAGTACTATGCACTAGTACAACTATTCATGCCTATTTCCTTTGCTGTGTATGTAGCCCACTTATACCACTCATTACTTTGTGCTATTCTTAATCGCTTTTCTTTTATTCCTCTACCCGTAATTTTATCATTAGATGTTTTCCATCCCTCTGAAGTCCCCTCTTGCTGTTTATTTTCTTTTTGCTGTTCTGGTGTTGCTCTAGGAACTCTGGTACAGTGATTTAAATGATAACAAGTAGTACTACCTTCTACTTGTACCACTGTTGGCGTATTTCTTACCACTTTGTAGGGTTCTTTCCTTCTGAGTTCATTCCATTTTCTTCTGGTTCTTCTTTTGGCTTCTTTTTCTTTTCCTGTAAATACCTGACTTCATATACAGTGTATAGAATATAGGGGAATTAATAACCAGATGTTGATAAGTAAACCAAAAGCAAAGGTATACTGGATAGGCGAGGTAGAAAGTGATGTAATGCTAAGTGTTAAAAAATGGCTAAAGTACATAGAGGCACAGATTCCAGGTGCACAAAGGCTGAAATCTAACTTTCATTGTACAATGCACTATGACACACAGTTAGACACTGAATATGAGAAAGCATGGCTAAAAGAAACACGTAGTGACAAAAAGAAACAGCCTATTGCATACTATAGCTCTAAACTGGATAGTGTAGCACAGGACTATCCTCCGTGTTATCAACAGCAAAAGACCTGGTGTCTAATATACACTGATCAGCCATAACATTATGACCATTATGCCTAATATTGTGTTGGTCCCCCTTTTGCTGCCAAAACAGCCCTGACCTGTTGAGGCAAGGAATCCACTAGATCCCTGAAGGAGTGCTGTGGTATCTGGCACAAAGACATTAACAGCAGATCCTTTAAGTCCTGTAAGTTGTGAGGTGGGGCCTCCATGGATCGGACTTGATGACCAGCAAACCCCACAGATGTTCGATTGAATTGAGATCTGGGGAATTTGGAGGCCAAGTCAACACCTTGATCTCTTTGTCATGTTCCTCGAACCATTCCTGAACAATTTTTACAGTGTGGCAGGGTGCATTATCCTTCTGAAAGAGATCACTTCCATTAGGGAATACTGTTGCCATGAAGGGATGTACCTGGTCTGCAACAATGTTTAGGTAGGTGGTATGTGTCAAAGTAGCATCCATATGAATGCCAGGACCCAAAGTTTCCCAGCAGAACTTTGCCTAGAGCATCACACTGCTTCGGCCAGCTTGTGTTCTTCCCATAGTGCATGCTGGTGCCATCTCTTCCCCAGGTAAATGATGCTCACACACCCTGCCTTCCATCTGATGCTCACCTGTCCATTGTAGGCACTTTTGGCAGTGGACAGAGGTCAGCATGGGCACTCTGACAGGTCTGTGGCTACCCAGTCCCATATGCAGCAAGCTGCGATGCACTGTGTGTTCTGACACCTTTCTATCATAGCCAGCTTTAACTTTTCAGCAATTTGTGCTACAATAGCTTTTCTGTGGAATCACACCACATGGACTAGCCTTCACTCCCCACACGCATCAGTGAGCCTTGGGCGCCCATGACCCTGTCGCTAGTTCACCGGTTGTCCTTCCTTGGACTACTTTTGGTAGGCACTATCCACTGGAACACCCCACAAGGCCTGTCGTTGTAAAGATGCTCTGACCCAGTCATCTAGCCATCACAATTTGGCCATTGTCAAAGTTTCTCTAATCCTTACGCTTGCCCATTTTTCCTGTTTCCAATACATCAACTTCGAGAACCAACTGGTCACTTGCTGCCTAACATATCTCAACCATTGACAGGTGCTATTGTAACGAGATAATCAATATTATTCACTGTCACCTATCTGCCTCGTCCTGTTTGTCTGTTCCTGCTCTGAGGGTATGTCACTGGGGTTTGCTGGGGGTTTAGCATAGCAGCGTTTAGCTGATTGGGCAGCAGGAACGGGACACACATTCAATGGAGCCACTGATGATTCTGCTTCCTCTTTTTCTTTGGTTTTAACCGGTGCCTGCATTCTTTTCTTTGCTTGTTAATTCCTCAAGCTGGAGTTGTGCTAGTTTTTGTTGAATGTCTCTCTCTTGCCCTCTGAGTTTTTGTTCATTTTTCCTGAAATGCTCTACTGCATGAGCCACATGATCATATATATTGTATAGCACATGCACAGCATGCACACTCTCACACTTACTCTCTTTCACTCCTCCATGACCAATTCATATCACAGAACCAAGCACTTAAGAAAACTATGCAGACTGTCCCCAAACGGACATTCTACACAGTGTCTACTATGCGGTGCAATGCATAGAGCCTCAAGTCAAAAGCAAATTTAAATGGGTTAGACCTTTTACACCCAGCAAAAGACCCACATGCCCCCCAGTAGAAATTCTCTCACAAGACTGCCTGCAGGTGAATGCCCAAATAATCTACAAAACCCAACTTTTTTCTAAATCACAACCAAACAATTCACCATATACAGTATATTAAATACCTATAACCCTTCTTTTTTGGTGTTTTGTTTTCTCTTTCTTTTTTTTCTTTTCTTTTTTAACTGTCACAAACTCACAGACACAGCTTGTTGGCCTGTCATCTGGTCTCACACACACATGCTGGCATACCCTCCTTTTTCTGATTGGCTCCCATGTTCACACAGTCTCCAACTTAACTTTGGGGCTCATCATTCACTCCCTCTAGTCAGTGTGATATAGTCACGTCCGTCTCCAACAAGTCACACTTAAGTGATGGTCCAGGAGAGGTACATGTCTAATATCCAGCCAAACACAGAGTTTATTATTTCATGCACACTTAAACTTGTATACACGCACACTAGGGGTCATGTAGAAAAATAAGGGGATGTGTCTTCTGACATTGGATTCCAGGAGTGTAGCCACCTCTACTGCTCACACACACACACCCTAGTTACCCATGCTTGCTGTGGCGAGCAATACACAAACAAAAAGCACTCAAAAGGAAGACACACACATAATCACCCACAGACATCCCAAACTGGGGATAGCATATACAAAGCCAACAAGAGACAGACAAAAACCAGGGCAAGAAGAGCTCTTTAACAACCCAAACATTATTTACAGTATCATACAGCTATATACTACTCTCAAGAGACCACCTCTTCTGCTTCTCACCACAGACACAGTATCTGCAAGATTTAAACAGCCACACTTGTTCACTTCCTCAACACGAACGAGATTCTTACACTAACAGAGCTATTTACCTGGCCACACTCATCGATTCACTTCCCAAACATGAAAGAGCTATTAACTGGCCACATTCTTTTCACATTTTTTTAAAACATGTTTTACTGCTATCTATCAAATCCCACTTAAAAGTAACAACTATACTTATTTACATGCTTTAATGCTAAGCCCACACAAACACAGACCACCCCACTGGCCTTGGGTACCAGCACAATGGAGATCTTCCAGTCACTTTTGGACTCCTTGATCACACCTATCTCCAGTATTTCTCTAACAATTTGTCCTGAACCACTTTTTTTGTGTCCAGGTAGGCAACCATGCTGGGAGGAGTCACTATGTGGTGTTTTATGAGGTATTTGCTACCACAGAGGAGAGAAAACACTTCCAAAACTTTGGATTGCAATCTGGCAAATTCTGCCCTTTGGGGATGGGTGATGGTAAGAGATAGTCAGCTGTTTTGGACAATCAGCCCCGACTCATCTCTCTCTAACAGTGCCATCTCCAGAGCAACAGAGACTGCTTCCCTTCATTGTTTGAGGAAGTTGAGATGGTATATCTGCTGTTCATTTTCCCTGTCTGTGTGCATAACTTCATAGTCAACCACTCCCTCTTACCATGTGAACTCAAAGGGCCCTTGCCACTTAGCAAGTAAATTTGAGCTGGAGGTGGCAAGTAATACAAAGACTTTATCTCCTGGTGTAAACTGTCTCAGTTGGGTGTGCCTATTCTAGAACTGTTGCTGCCTCTCCTGGGCCTGGAGCAAACTTTCCCATTATAAGTGACCTAATGTTTGGAGTTTTGCTTGCAGGTCCATGTTCTTTTTTGAGTGTTAGGCTGTCTTCCTAGTTTTCTTTAATTACTCCAACACTCCATTGGGCTTCCACCCAAATAATAGATCAAATGAGGAAAACCCAGTGGAGATCTAGGGAACTTCCCTGACTGCAAGTAATAGGGCTTCCAACCATTTATTCCAATTCCGGCTATCTTTTTCAGTTTAATCCCCAATAATTCATAATGTTTAGGGATCCCAATAAAAGCAAGCCATTAACAGGGCTGGCGTTTTATCCACCCCGGTGTGGTGTAGTGTTATATGCATTTATGATGTAATTGCAAATTCATCATTACACTGACCAAAGTGCTGAACAAAACCAAAACAACAAATTCTAAAATAAAATAAAAAAAAACCAACAACAATAATAATAACACCATAATATCAACAACAATGACAACAGTACACAATAGGTTAAAATCCCGGAAAAGAAAAAGAATAAAAATATGTCTTAAATCAGATTAGTTAGACTGAGACATGCACGATCGGGTTAGCAGCAGGAGCTGCTTGTGTTCTGTAATAAACATGTGGTTCTGAGTTATAACTCTCTGTGTACTGCACGAGAAGAAACACTACATGGTGTCAGAAGAGAGTCGTTTTACTAGCTTGAGCCTGCAATTGACAGACTCAAAAAGTGAAAAGGTAAAAATCGCCATTCTCCTTCATGCTTTAGGAGAGAAGGCCTTAGAAGTATACAATTCACTGTCTACTGAGCCAGATGGGGAGAATGAAACAATGCGAGATATAGTAACTGCATTGGAGAAGTATTGCTTACAGAGAAAGAATGTTGTTTTCGAAAGGCACCAGTTCTGGGCCTACTCCATGCCTGATTCGATTACCATCGATAAGTACATTACAGAACTAAAACAAAAGAGTAAGGACTGTGAATTTGGCTCAATGGAATCTGACATGATCAGAGACAAGATTGTGTTCAGTATCAGTGATCAGCGTTTGAAAGAGAGGCTCTTAAGAGAAAAGAACCTGACCCTTGAAAAAACAGTGGGCATTTGTAGAGCAGCAGAGGCACCAAAAACACAGACTCAAGCAATGGGATAGCAGAGTAAAACTGTTCATGCCATTAAAAAGAAGACAAAAGATGCAAAACAGCACAAGAGATATGAAAGAACATCTCAACAGCAGAAAACAGATTCCTTCATCTGCAAAAAGTGTGGAAAATCTCACCTTCCACGACAGTGTCCAGCCTTTTTGACCAACCAACTTTGACTATGCTGGTGGCGTATGGTGGAACTAAATTAAAGCCAGAAGATGTAGCCAACCTTCAGTGTGTCACACCCAAAGTGCAAGTTTGCTTACCCTTTTACATCACCAGACACTAGTCCATTCCAATACTTGGTAAGGAAGCATGTGAACGGATGCAACTGCTGAAAAGAGTTGAGACTGTTGTAATCAAGCATTCTACCGCCAAAGAGGAGCTGATAGCACAACATCCAACAATTTTTGAAGGGCTCTGTCAGTTTCCGGGTGAACATCATATTTATGTAGATCCAAAAGCAATCCCGGTCATACATGGCTGCAGAAAAATTCCCTTCGCGGTGCTGGGCAAACTGAAGGACACACTGGATCAGCTGTTGCAAGCAGACGTTATAGCGCCAGTCACCCAGCCCACTCCTTGGGTCAACAGCCTTGTTGTCACTGAAAAAAAGAATGGGTTATTACGAGTGTGCCTGGATCCTCGTGACCTAAATAAAGCTGTTCTTTGTCAATACTTATCTATTCCGACAACTGACGATGTCCTGTGCAAGCTTGCTGGAAAGAAAATTTTCTCCATATTTGATGAAAAGGATGGCTACTGGCAAGTCAAACTTGACACGGAAACCTCCCTACTATGCATGTTCAACACGCCATGGGGTAGATACAGATTCAAACGTCTACCATTTGGTGTCAAGTCTGCTAGTAAAGTTTGATATGATATGATTGTCACAGCTGCCACAGAACAAGAACATGATGTCATTGTTGTTAAGATTATGGAGACAGCAAAAAAACACAATGTGAAATTTAACCCCGACAAGATCCAGTTCAAGGTGAACAATGTACATTTCATGGGCCAAGTGATAACTCCACAGGGTGTGAAAGCAGATAACAGCAAGATACACGCAGTAGTGAGCATGCCAGCACCCATGGACAGACCAGCACTGCAGCATCTTTTGGGCATGATAAGATATTTGCACCATTTATTCGGGTGAGGCATCACTCACGGCTCCTCTCAGATGTTGAGAAAGGACATTGCATTCCAGTGGATACCAGAACACGACAAGGCACTGTCTGCACTCAAAACAGCACTGACCAACACACCTGTTCTCAGTTACTACAACCCCAACACAGCACTCACCATTCAAACAGATGCATTCAAAAATGGCTTAGGATCATGTCTACTGCAGGAGGGGCAACCAATAGCGTATGCGTCCAGGGCTTTAATGGATACAGAAAAGAAGTCCGTCCAGATTGAAAAGGAGCTACTGTAGATTGTCTTTTCGACCAAAAAGTTCCATCAGTATGTGTACGGACGCAGTGTGAATTTCTAATCGGACCATAAGCCATTGGAAGCTATCTTCAAGAAGCCAATGAGCAAAGCACCAGTGAGACTCCAACGTATGCTGTTACAGCTACAGAAATATGACCTCACGCCTGGTAAGGACATGTTAATTGCTGATACACTGTCATATGCTGTTGCTAAAGGCCAAGATACAGATGATCTCAGTGATTCACTTGAAGCAACAGATGCTCTCAGTGAAGAAATACTGAAGCAGCTCACAGATGCTACTGCAAGAGACAGCACACTCCAATTGCTTGTGAAAACACAAGACAGGATGACCGACACATAGAAAGAAACTCAATCCCTCAATTCATCAGTTCTGGCCTGCAAGATGGCATATTGCTGGTATCAGGTAGAATCTTGATTCCTGAGTCAATGAGAACAGAGATGTTGCAGAAACTGCATATCTTATACCAAGGAATGCAGTGCATAAAAGCACATGCCAGAAAATTTCTGTGTTGGCCTGGAATGACACATAGAACAGATAGTTGAGAAGTGTCCAACATGCCAACAGTTCCAGCCCAGGAACCAGAAAGAGCCACTCATCTCTCATGAAATCCCAGAGCTCCCCTGGTTAAAAGTAGCTGCCGACATCTTTGAAATCAGAGGTCAGTTATTTCTACTGATTGTTGATTACATGTCAAAGTTTCCAGAGGTGATGAATATCAGAGACAAGACAGTGCACACAGTAATTGAAAAGATGAAAGCGTCTCCTCCCCCCTAGGACTAAGACCCGCACCATTGGGGATCGAGCCTTTTGCTCCGCTGCTCCTCGCCTGTGGAATGCCCTCCCTGAACATCTGAGGGCTCCACAAATGACTGATAGTTTTAAAAGGGGT
>CM074975.1:4437010-4456763 GCA_037576825.1 Pangasius krempfi | reverse complement strand
TGGACATCCAGCAGTTCAGCAACCATAACCTGCTGTAAGCTACATCGCCACGCCACATTGGGATGGGGCCAGAGCATCAGCATCAGACATCGCCTTCGCTAATTTACACACCTCTACCATGTTACTCTTAGTAACCTCAGACTGACGAAGGCATATATCATTAGCTACTACATGAATAACTAACCTAAGACCCTAAGACCCTAAGGTTACCTGCTATGTCCGGCGCCCTGGCTCCCGGTATACACCTAACTAAAGCTGCTGGTGCCCCTAAAGGCCTAGGTAATTTCACGTGCCGCAAAATAGAGTCTCCTACCAGAGCTCTTTCAGGTTTCTCAGCGGGTGCTTCACTGAGGAGAGCAAACCTGCTGGACACATGAAGCGGAGAGGAGTGGTGCTCCCATGGGCGAGCCTTAGCGTTAGCTTTGGCTTTGCAATTATGCCGCCGAGTCGCCACCCATTTGCCCTGCTATGAGGGCTCTAATGCCGGAGTTGGGGGAATGCTAACTCCGCCTAAGATTCAAAGGCGCACTTTGGGAGAAAAAAAATTTAAATACGGTAGAGGAGAACGTGAGATATACAACAGATGAAAACGATAGCGCAAAATTACTGATTTAAAAAAAAAAAGAAAGAAACATTATAGTTAAGACGCCAACGCAGACAAGAAACTCCCGGCAAAACAATTCGAAAACAGGAAGTCACGTCTCCAATTCAGTCAATCATTCATAGTATCTGTCGAAGTCATTCAGTAGTATCTGATTCTTCAGGACTGGAATATGGCACACTGATTTAGGGCACATAGAAAGAGTCCAAATGTTAATCATTAATATTTATTTATACTGAAGCTAGATAATTTACAGCAGTTCCAACATCCACCACCCTTTCAGATGTCTGCAGAATCCCAACTGTCTTCAACCTCTAAAGACTCATCATAATCATCAGATTCTGAGAATTCAGAGCTTGTGCCCAAAAAAAAAGAAACAAAAGAAAAATAAATTGAAAACTATAAATTGAAAATTTCAGCAGAGCTTAACTTTATTAAAAAGCTATAATTAGGTAGGATGCTTTTCATTTGAGATAGTAAAAGTCTTCCATTAAGTAATTAGGATGAGTTTTGAATCTATTTTATGCATCTTGGCTTACTTGCAAAAATGTTGATTTGTCCCTTACTGCTCTCATGCTGTACATAATGTGCTTATAAGTCAACTGCTGAACCACAAATTTGCCACAAGCATGAATGCATACTTGCCATATGACTTGTAAGAACTACAAAAGTTTGTGCCTATTGGCTTAAAGATTAATTTAGTTAGTAAGTTGTTGATCTAAGTGGAAAAAACACATTACATTAAAAATTTGTTTGCATATTGTATGTAGGTATAATGTATATTGTGTGTGTGTGTGTGTGTGTGTGTGTGTGTGTGTGTGTGTGTGTGTGTGTGACACATGTAGATAGGAACGCCATTTTTAACCCAACCCCTATAGCAGAGTTGGCAGCAGTTAATCCTGAATTTTCCGAGCCCTAAGGAATAATTTTAAAAAAGGCAGCAACTTGCAAAAGTTTGCCAAGCTACATGAAGATCAGTGTTTAAACGAGCCAAACCAGTGAGTGATATGTGCAATGAAAGGAAAAGGTGATCTCCTTGATATTAATAAAAAGTGTGAAATAAAAAGATACCATTCCTCCACAATAAGTCTTACTTATCCTTTCAAAAACAGACCTGGAACTTGTTTTGTTGTTAAGACTTGTGCAAATAATTTTTATACTAATCCTTACTAATTGGATCACATTCAACAGAATTTCATAGATTTTTTTCAAATTAACTCTGTAGATTAGGAGTTATGGATGTCTATCGGCCCGGTCAAGTTGCCCATTTAAGGTAACTATAGAAGTGCCTATTGAATTTTGATTGTAAACTTTTCCAGTTGCTTAGATATGAAATTACAATCAAATATTTTTAGGTATTTAGTCTCCCACACACAAAAGACAGGAGGAGACCATGACTATTGCTTTCTATAAGACTATCATCTTCTATAAAAAAACAAACAAACAAACAAACAAACAGAAAAATACAACAAAATAAAATATACTACATATCCTACACACAAAGCTGGAAACTTTATTCTACATATTTTAGTAAATAAAATATGTATGCCTTATCCTTGGGATATTACTGACGGATTAGTTGTCGTTTGTTCCCTTAATATTCACAATATTCCCTGGAAAGATTGTGTGCAGTCAGGAGTTTGAGTACGCATTTAGTAATGCATTTAGGTTGCATTTAGCATTTGTATGCTGCAAGAAATATCTGAAAATTATTTCAATAAATAGTCTTCATTGATAACAATGGTGTTATTATTGCCATTGATTTGTACCCTATAAATATATGATATGTAAATAAGTTAACTGATCATCATCATCGATTCATGCTGAATATAACCAAGTTACACAATATAGATGTATTAACTAATGATACATTAAAATAAATAATAACTAACAAATGTATCATTGTATCCTACATCCATACATATTATTATTATTATTATTATTATTATTATTATTATTATTAATTTTTATTTAATTGTTTAATTTTTGTTAAAAAAAAACAAAACAATTTGCTTCTTTGGGGTGGAGAGATTTCATCAGTTCTCCTATGGTCATATTGTGGAAGTACAGTCAGCCCATAAACCTTTGAAGAGCATAATGACAAAACCACTACTAAGAGTACCAAAGAGACTGCAGCATATGTTATTGAGACACTGGTGGCAAAACGGGGCTGTGATTAAACTGGTGGAGGAGTCAGCTTCTGAAGTGATTACAGAGCAAGGACAGATTCTCCAGAGAAATAGATGACACTTGAAGCACAGCAAGGAGGCTGTTCAGTTCCCATCAGCACATTCGCTAGGGAACCTGGAGGGGAGCCCCAGAGCAAGGTCAGTTGCTCACCAATCAGGCTCCCAATCAGCCACGAGATACTGTTTATACTTGGTCGAGCAGGGTGGTAAAGAAACCCACCCAGCTGAGGAACTATGTATATGTGAACTTGTGGGGACAAGATGAGGGCAAGTTAAGGATAGGTCATATGTGGAAAATTGGCTACTTCACACTTTACAGTCTCAAATTATAACAATTTACACCGATCATCCTGTTCAAAAGTTTACATCCCCCTGGATGTAAACTTAAGGATGTAGTGTGGATGTAATGTGTACCCCATCAGTGAATGTTTGCACCTTTTGTAATAGTTGTGTATAAGTCCCTCAATTGTCCTCAGTGTGAAAAGATGGATCTCAACATTATATATCCATTGTTGGAAAGGGGTCAAATGATGATGCAGAAGATGATGGAAAAGCAAAGAATGTGCACATTAATACATATGTTTGCTGTCCATCTAAGCCTCTGGTTGCAGAGTTTCTTCATTTTATTTACGCATTTAATCGTGTTCAGTCTGTCCTACACAAGCATGGATATATTGTTGATCTTGTTTTCCCAGTATGTTTTTCTGTATTTAACATAGAGATCAATGATATGTGTCTGTCTGATCATTGGCCCATTACATTCTCCCTTGTCCAGCCCTGAAATCCCATACTCTACAACATCTGTCTATTAAGCTTTATACTGCTAGACTGTTCTCAGAAGCTTACACTGTAGATGCCTTAACCTCCATTATCTCATCATTCATGTATGCACAGCTCTCTTAAGATTCTGCCACATCATCTCAATGGGGATGAGGTCTGGACTTTGACTTGGCCATTTCAACACCATGATTTTTTTCTTCTTTAGCCATTCAGATGCCAATTAGTTGGTGTGCTTGATATCACTGCCCTCTTGCATGACCCTATTTTGGCCCAGCTTAAGCTGCTAGACAGATGGTCTCACATTTGTGTCAAGAATATTCTTGTATAAAGTGGAGTTAATTGTTGTCTCAATGATTGCAAGTTTCCCAGGTCCTGTGGCTGCAAAACAAGCCCAAATCACCCCTCCACCACCATGCTTGACAGTTGGTACGAGGTGTTTGTGGTGATATGCTGTGTTTTGTTTTCACCAAACATGGTGTTGTACATGATGTCCAAACATCTCCACTTTGGGCTTATCAGTCCAAAGCATACTGTTCCAGAACTTTTGTGGTTTGTTCAGACTGGAGAGAATTGGCTTTTCCTACCACACTTCCATACTTGGTCAGTCTTTTACTGATTGTGTGTTGAGAACATTAAAATGTGCTTACAAAGGCCTGCAGGTCACATGATGTAGCTCTTGGGTTTTTCTGTATATCTCGGTCTGAACTAAAATTTGCTGGGACACCCACTCCTGGGAAGATTGGCAGCTGTCTTGAAGGCTTCCATTTGTAAACAATCCTTCTCACTGTAGAATGCTGAATTTCAAATTGTATGAAGATGGCCTTATAATATTTCCCAGATTGATGAGCAGCAACAATTGCTTGTCTGAGGTCATAGTTGATGTACTTTTTTCTTGGCATGATGTAGACAAACACGTGAATGCTCCAGAACACCAAACTGCCAAAAGTTCTGCTTTTATAGAGGTAGTCACACTTTATTTTCATTAGTAACACCTGGCTGCTAATTTCTTAATTTCTTTGTTAATGATTATGGAAATAGGAAGGGTGTATTTATTTTTCCCCACCTGGTTTCTGAATGTTGGTTTATTTTTTGGGGAAAATGACTATATATTGAAATCTGTTGTGTTTTCTTGTTGTTATCTGGGGTTATTAGTTTGTTTCTAGACATTGGTGAGGACCACACAATTGTTATTTATGCCCTTATAAATAAAAGCATAGAATTGAAGGAGGGTGTACTTTCTTTTTCTCACGACTGTATGACGTCCACTACTTGTCCTTTTGATACCCTTCCTTCTGTAGTGACTTGCCACAGCGATAGGCAGAACACAGACACAGATGAGACAGGATTGGTGCCAATGAGGGTGAATTTATTTTCTTAGGGTGAGGGGAAGGTGTCATGGTATGGGTAGGCTGGTGGCGGCCTTGAGCGGTCGGGGCGCTCTTGTTGGTGCTGAGGAAGAGAGCTCTCAGCATGGCGCAGGAGTTGTGCATTGTTGTCGTCGCTGTTGTCGCAATGGCGAGACAGAAAACACACACCATCAGTAGGGAGACAGAGGGTGTTTCTCAAACAGAAGGCTGAATCCTAGTAAGGATGCATATCTCAGCTGCCACGTCATCAGTTGCTGTCTCAATTACAAGGATCCTTGTAAGGCAGCCTTTGTTTAATGGCTTTCATTCGGCAGATTTTGAAGGATGCATCAGTGTATTTTCGCATCCTCCAGTCACCCAGAATCCTTTGCACACATTCCAAAATTCACGAAAAAAAAATGGCGGGTACGAGTCGGCATTAAGCTGTTTTTGGAGATGAAGGCATTCATGTTTTCTTTTGTTTTGTTGTAAATTAAATTTTGCCTATGTTATAAACCACTGGGAGACCACAGACAGTTGTCATATGATTCTCATTTGCTATATTGCATTATATAAACTCTGTTAATATAAAGATTTTTTTAAAAGTATTTTTCCTAAATTATTTTTAAATAGTATTACAATACTACAACTACAAAAAAATAAGTACTTATAAAAGATATTATCGCATTACTGTTATGGCTTCGGTACTGGAAAAATAAAGAACATATTACAGTGTTACTAGCAATTCACCGTAATACTGCCATAACATAATACCATTATATTTTTATAATGTAATATCATTATGAAGTGTAGCAATAAGATTTTTCTTTTATGTGCTCTGTAAAATTAACAGTAGGAGGTGCTCTATTCATATGTTCTTTTTTTTTCTTCCTTCTGAAAGGTTATACACCATATTGCTCTCAGGGTATAGTCATGTTGTAGTTCAGTTGCTGAAAGTGACAAGTTTTTCAATGTAATGACAGTTCATTGTCTTTATTAAGAACAGGGTTCTGTATGTTTCTGTTTCTCTGATTGTCAGGGACTAGAGAACAAATGGAGATGTTCATACGGCTCCATGCAGACAACGACAGTCTCTTCACAGGAGGGAGGAACTCTGCACTGAATGGCTGGAAGTAAGTGAAATATTTAATTTTATTGATTTATATATTTATATATACAACCTGTTTTTTGGAAGATGGTAGCTGGTTGACCAGCTTGGACTAGCTCATAACCAGCGTCAACCAGCGTCAACCAGCTACCATGTTTCAAAATACAACTACCAGTAAAATCATTGTATTTTTCCACTAGTGGTCCCCCCCCCGGCAAAGAAGAAATGGGACAATTTAAAAGGAAAATATAAGATATGACTTGTCATTGTTATGTTTACACATTTTAATATAGACATGTTATTTCCTAGGTGAATATTCTTGCACTTCAGTAATTGCATTTACATGCATTTCAGTGTGAGTATAACAATAATTTGTCATTTTAAAATGTCATGTAAAAGCTTTAGTCCGACTGAAATCGAATTGTCTGACAAAAATACTTACATACTGCAACTGTAGCTCCACTTCAAACAGCATATTAACACATTATTCAGACTGCAGCTGTCCTCAGCATGTGTGCATGTTCTGAAACACATGAATTAAACTTTATAAAATATGGCACAACCTGTTATACCATTTTGTTTAAGTAATACATTTCTATACAATGTGAAATATACGGGGTAAAACAGAGTGTAATGCCAATTCAAGGTTAATATTAATGGAACAACACAAAACCAAATCACCTATTTACAAAAGAAAAGGTCACAGGTGCTTTCAGTCAAGGCAGAGTCTCTGGATCAGGACTGCGGACAGAGAGAAAGGGGATCAGTTAACAAAAATGCTATGTATTTGTAAAATATCATATCAAATTTATCAACATGGTAAAAGTGATTTCTGGAAAGATTTATCTTTCTCTTCCAAGACAGTAGTCCAATGCATATGTTGTGCAATATAGCACATGCTGTGACCACCTGCAGGCAAGAGTGCAAAAATGTTTTGGTTGTTATCTGAATGGGTAGCAATATTGTAAATGTTAAGTGGCTGCTGGAATTCTTTTTTCATACGTTATACATATACCAACATTAACAGTTTCAGCAATTTAATACATAATCATTACAATGCTCAATCACCTGATACATGTGTATGTACTTCAAGTGTTTCTAAAAAGATGCATCTGAAGCAGACTTTCCTCATTCCAAAGGCACTCTCTATGATTGAGCAGCCCCTAGAGTGATGGCAATTAAACCTTTCCTCTGCCATGCTTCTCACTGGCCTCTTATATGGTGTGATAAGGGCCAGGGGTTGCTCAAGACATGGATAGCCACCATCAGCTAGGATGAAATACCCTGTTGGAGGGTAAGTCCCTGTAGCATAGAGGGGGCTGTTTCTCAGTATGCGTGCTGTCACTTCTCAAAACAGTGTTAGGCACTGTTGGTCCTAACATTTTGTCCATTGTAAATAGCAGTTTAGTTACTGGTACTATGCCATCATGTACCAGTGGCAAAGTACCTGACGCCATATTGTACCAGTAGTCCAGTCCTGGGGCAACTGAAAAAGTTGCACTTAACTGGAGAGAGTTCACAAAAAGGGCTAAAATCACCAGAAGTGAGCAAAGTCTCTGTGATGAAAAGAAAGTCCAACTTATGAGTTAAGAAAACTCATTTGTAATAAACGTTTTATTTGTAATTCACCTGGCATTTATAAGCACCATTCTGGTCCGACTTTGCACTCTTGAATTGTGATTCAAGAGAAAGGGTCCTCCAATTAGGTAGCTGCTGCAACAGGTGAAGGTTAACACTGCTTTGGGACGAGTTTGTCCTCTGGTATTTTGTCACTAACCATAAGTGCCAATAATCACACTAAAGTCCAGTTCTCTTGGAGTAATGTGCAATGAGATGAAGAGACAGGATGCAATCATGTGTGATTGATGTTAACTTTATTTAGGGCAGTCCAAATATCAGACACAATTTGTAGCAGGGGTCATCACACAGGCAGGCAGAAGTAAACAAGGCATATTCATTCAAAAACAGGCAGAGGTCAGAAGCAGAAATAGGGAAACAACAGCTAATAGCCCAAGGTTTAGCTAGTGTTGGGTGAATACAGTATAGCCTACATGTTTTATTTAAATTTGTTTCTGATCAATATTGTCTGCTTACCTCAGTACACTGATGACAGTTGCTCTCAGTATAACCATTAGTGGGTAACAATCCCCAGCTGCAGCCTCACAGCCGCTGGGCTCTCAGACTAGTGCATTCACTCTACTGTTAGACTACTAACAGTGGACGCTAACAGGCTAACCATTAAATCTCACTCACTTTACAATTGCAACATACAAAGTAAAAAAACATTGTCTAAACACCTGTTAAACCTTTTAAGTGTCTGTGTTTTAGCTAGAAAGAAGAAAATGTGAATTAAAAGTAATGACTGGAATATCTTTAGTTCATGCTTGTACAATTGTTTATCAGCTTGAAAGCCACGGCCCTAAGTGCATGCATGTGTGCTATATCACTCCAGAGCATGCTGTGAGTTCTGTAGCCTGATTTGAGAGTGCCACGGCTTCTAAAGCTATAGATGCCACTTATTGCTTTTCCAAGGACATATTTTCAACACTGCAATGAGCCATATAAATGCCAAAGGCATTGGGGTGTTAGGGTGGAATACAAGCAAAACTTTTAAAATTTGTTTAATATTTAAACATTAAAAATGAATAGGCCTATCTCTTTGCCTTATGTGTCATAAGGTTAACTGTGGTCAGCATGCTGCATTCTGTAACTATGAACATAAAATAACAGCACAAATTAGGCTTATGCAAGCCTGATTTATACCAGAAGCAAAGCACCAATGTTATGGCAGAAAAGAGAACGTTTTCTAGTGACAATTCAGGAGTATTATGTACTTCTAGTAGCAATCGTTGTGGCAAACAGTTGAGAAATACGTTAGATTCACAACACTGAGCACAGGGACCGTACCTCCACACTCACCTCCACAGCTCTAGCATTAAAACCACAGCTCCAGCATTAAAGGTTTACATTGGCTTATCAGAATAAAAACATCAAATACAAAAAAAAAAAGTTTAAATGTTAAAAACATTAAATGTAACATAAAAAGCAGTAACTCAACTAAAGCTATGTGTAAAATAAATTAACAGTTAACTTACATTTTCACCCAATGCCTAATGACAACAACTGTTATCAAAGATAGCTAGCAAGACACTTTAGCTAAGTTCGCATTAGCATTCAAAACCGCCAGTTTGAGGCATATTCAAGCTGAGAATCTAGTTAGCTAGCTAGCGTTAGCTAAATCAATGCTCAGTGTGCAGGTAACATTAGCATTTCCTAACCAAGTACTTTATCAATGTTACACACTTTAATGTTGATGACATGCATGACATGAAAAGTTTAAAATGATTTTGAACTGATATAATTAACACAAAATAATTTTATAACATATAAAATGAAGGCATACATGAGCTAATGTTAGGTAACCTAGCTAGCGAAATTCTGGGGTTGCGTGCAACAGTGCGCTCTCATTGCCAGTCCTAAAGGGAGCAGCAGAAAGAGGACCTTTTATATACCTATCTTTTCTCTTTAGCCTATGCTTTGCTGTAAGATGTGTGGTTTATCGTGATGCAGTGGTATGCATTTTCTGTATTTTTAATTTATTTAATATTTTTTTACCTTATGCAATTTTGTATTTTATCTGTCTTTATTAATTTGGTTGATTTTACTTGCACTATGGAAACTTTGGTCAACATTTGTTTTTAAATGTGCTTTACAAATAAACTTGACTTGAACTTGACTCTTGAACACATTTAGCCTGTATTTAATAGCACTTAAACTTTACAGCAATGAAAAACATGAACAGACCTGTTAACAGCCAACTAAGGATAGCAAGCTTAGAAAGACCTGGCACCTTTCTGTCACACATAGCAGTGGAAAAGATATAGAGTCTGGGAACACTTACAAGAGAAGGGAATATATACATGTGTTTTGCATCTCTGATCAGAAGAAGCTGGCAGCTTAATAAATGGGGTACACTCTCACAGTGACACCACCCTGGCCCTCACAAACTCAGATTAGCTTGTAATGGCTATCCACTATGGCTATCCATAACAAGTAGAACTTTCCTCTAACTGCATGTGTGCACTCCAGCAGTTGAGATCTGCCTGGATGTGATCTCCTTGAGTCATTTGATTCTGCATTTGGGTTGTTTCCTATGGAAGAACTTCTACTGACCCTCTGACGCCCTGTCCTCAGGCCTGCAGACTTCTCCCAATAAACTTACAAAATTCTGAATCATTTTCCATCCATGTGTTGCACTGGGGCCTTTTTCCATTGCCTGAAACACCCATAATTCTGTGAACTCTACAAAACATTATCCTGGGAGACACATACATAGAGAAGTAAGACTGGAATATTTCTGGAACAAAAGATGCACCCAATCAGGGGAGATGCACTGATGTAATGTGCCATCTGCTCACATGCCCACATATAAACTCAACATAATCTGTACAAATGACACAAAATTGCAGGTTTATATTAATTTTTTTTTTTTTATTAATTATTGACAGTTACTAGGCTTGTCCTGTACACAAGAACAAGAGAACCATTAACCATTACACAAATACACAGTTAAACACAGAGCTATTTTTCATGAAGCTACACAAATATACAGTTCATGCAACTAAATATAACTCTCAGAGAATTTAAATGAAATGAATGGTAAATGAAACTGAAACATAATGTTAGCAATGAAAGACAATAGTTTCCAGTCCCTTCATGACATTTTGATATGAGAGTAACAAAGTGAATATTTTACTTTTATTTCACTTGTTTCTTTAGTTACTTGGCCTCCTCTTATTTCTTATTTCACACTCACCTGCTATTAGGATCCTAAAGCATGTAAGGATGACATGGTTGCCAGGTCTGAGTAACTAAATTATCCCAACAACCTACCCAGTACCAAAACTGATAATATACCCCTTAATACTATATACATTGCCTCATATCTATAATTGTGAACAATACTTTTGGCAAAGTAACACCACACTGTATATTTTTTATCAATTCAGTTAATAATAAGAGCAAGAGGCATGCATGTAAAAGAATTCCACTTTGTCTTGCAGCTAGTGCATTTTTGATTAAATACTCTAGATCCAGAGTAATTGTAATTAGTTCTTCTTCTTCTTCTTCTTCTTTCAGCTTTTCCCTTCAGGGGTCGCCACAGCGAATCATCACTCTCCACCTATCCCCATCTTCTGCATCCTCAACACTTGCACTCACTAGCTTCATATCAATTAATTAGTATTACTGAAATTGAATACTTGCACTCTTAATTACATTTCCACAAGAAATGTTTTGATAACTGAAGTAAGCAAAGACATAAAATGAGCCATCTCCTTAGCCTCACTAGAGGGCTTAGTTGATTAGTTTGGAAAAGTATGTTGAGGTAAGTTTAGCTAATTTTCTAACATTAACTGAACTTTCAGCAACTCAGGACTAAACAGGGATTTAGTTCTGAACCAAATTTCTGCAAGACCCAGGAGTCACAATGAAATCGGGGGAAAACATCCACCAAGTCTTAAAAAATCCAACTATCCAGAAGTTGGACTTTCATGAAACATACTTCTCTTTACCAAATGTCTTAAGAGCACCACTGAATCCACCAATGGTCTTCAATTATGCGTCGAACTTAACAGTTTGCCCATAAAGACATGTAGTATCCAGAGTATATTGTTCAGTCTGTTGTCTGGCTTCTTCTTCCATGTTCTGATAGTGTTGTTTGAGGGTAAGCTTGTACTTGGCATGGATGAGTTCTGTTCCACTTTAGAACTAAGATGTGTTACAAAATATCATGGAAATTGAATTTGTGATTCAAGATTCAAGAGTTTTATTTGTTATGTCCATTGTGTAGCACGTAGAAAAAAAAAAGTGTGTGTGTTTGTGAGTGTGTGTGTACATACACACAACCTCAGGTGTTGTGTTTCAAACAATTATATTATAATACAAATATTTCAATATGCTGTCTTTTTTTTTTTTTTTTTTTCAAAAAGTAAGCAAACATTCAGAAACCAGGTGGGTTTAAGTACACCTTCCTACTTCCACAATCAGTAGAATAGAATAGAATAGATTTTTATTGTCATTGTGTTGAACAATGAAAGACTGTTTAGCAGCTCACAAGGTTTTGGCATAATAGCAAACATAAATAGTATAAAAAATATAAAACCTTGTGAGCTGCTAAACAGTCTTTCGTTGTTCAAAATCTATTATACAAAATAGATTATCTATTGTAATCTATTCTAACCTATTCTATTCTGTTCTACAACAATACTATGTATACTGTATTCTGCACTGTTTTTTTGTTT
This sequence comes from Pangasius krempfi, assembly GCA_037576825.1. Taxonomy (NCBI): domain Eukaryota; kingdom Metazoa; phylum Chordata; class Actinopteri; order Siluriformes; family Pangasiidae; genus Pangasius; species Pangasius krempfi. The sequence continues at coordinate 4,444,437 of CM074975.1, read as the reverse complement.
AATTTGCTCCAGTGTACACTGCAATATCTTGCACTAACCATTGTACATATTACCTTTTGGAATACCTCTCTTCTTGTCTATTTTTTTTAAAATTTGTATCAGCAGGTGATGAGGGAGGTACGCCTGTTTCAGTTTCCTGAGGAAGTGCAGTCTTTGCTGTGCCTTCCCCACCTGATGGGAGATGTGTGCGGACCAGGTGAGGTTGGCTGAGATATGCACACCAAGGAACTTAAAGCTCTCTACCCTCTCGACCTCCTTACCCTGTATGCAGAGGGCTGAGTGCTCAGTACGCTTTGATCATCTGAAGTCAATTATAAGTTCCTTGGTTTTGGAGATGTTCAAGTCCAGATTATTGAGGGAACACCATTTTGTCAGATGCTGAACCTCCTCCTTGTAGGCTGTTTCATTATTATCTGTAATCAGTCCCACTATGGTGGTGTCATCAGCAAATTTGACAATGGCGTTGGTGGAATGGATGGGAGAGCAGTCATATGTGAAGAGCGAGTAGAGGAGGGGGCTGAGGACACACCCCTGTGGTGTGCCAGTGTTCAGGATGAGAGTTGATGTGTGACCTCCCATCCTGACATTCTGAGGTCTGTTGTGCAGGAAGTCCAGTATCCATGTGCACAGTGAACTGCCTGAACTTGCTCAGTTTTTGAACGAGTTTGTGAGGGATGACTGTATTAAAAGCTGAACTGAAATCTACAAACAGCATTCTTACATAAGTGCTTCCGTCATCCATGTGTGTAATTGCAGTGTGGAGAGCTCTGATGACTGCGTCTTCTGTTGATCTGTTTGCTCAGTAAGCAAACTGGTTTTGGTCGAGGTCGGCAGGGATGAGTTTTGAGGGATGAGTTTTGATGTGAGAAAGTATGAATCTCTCAATACACTCATCAATTTGGTGATGATAGGGGTTAGAGCAACTGGACAATAGTCATTCAGGCAGTTCATTGTGGTTTTGTTTGGAACTGGGATGATCGTCGCTGACTTGAGGCAGGAGGGGACAGGGGACAAAATTGCATCTGAACAAACCAGAAAAGTTCTGGAACAACATCCTTTGTACTGATGAGACCAAGGAGGAGATGTCATTCACAGTGCCATATTTGGCAAAAACCAAACACAGCATGTTACCACAAACACCTCATACCAACTGTCAGCCATGGTGGTGTAGAGGTTATGAGGCTTGTTATGTAGCCACAGGACCTGGGAAACTTGTAGTCTTGGAAAAAATGATGAATTCCAATTTATGCCAAAATATTCCTGAGACAAATGTGAGGCCTGTGCATAAACGAATGCCCTCAAACATCAATGAACTGAAGCAATGCTGTTTACTACAAAATTGTGGGACAAAATTTCTCCAAAACAATGTGAGACTGAGAAACTTCTACAGATTTTTTAAATAAAATTATATTTATAAAAAAAATATATATAAAATTCATAAAAATATCTTTATGGAAATATTATTTTAGATATTTTATTAAAACAAACAAATAATATTGTCTCCATTTTAACTGGACAGCAATATATTTAATCATGTCTAGCAATTTGACAAATATGTTTTCAATATTTTAGGATATATAAAAATTAAGGTGACATTTGATTATCTATAAGCTTTGGCAGTTTAATAGTAATTGAAAAATCACTGGGGGAAAACTTTATTGAGCTATGAATACCTTTTCATTGGATCTTGTAAGGTCACAAGGCAATTGGCTATTATCATCAGGACTATGAGAAAGGGGCAGAGTGACAAATTTACTTAAAAGAGAAGTCCATTCTTCTAGAAGTCTGTGTGGCAAAGATGTCTATGGTCTTCTCATACCAGTGAGAATTCTTTCTAAGAGATTTTAGAATGTTCCTCTCAATAGCAAAGATTGCCAAGTTCCTCAGTCGTTCTTGTCCCATTGTGTTCCTTGTGTAACTTTTCAGTCTTTTCAGACAAGATCTCCTCTCAACCCCAGCAGATGTAACCCTGATTGTGGCAATGAGAGACATAAGTCTGTACGACTCAGGAATTGCATCTTTCAGTCCACCGGCTGTCACTGACTGCGATGAATCACAAAGCTTAATGCTGCTACCTCCTTGTCACTGTAAAACACCTGCGACTCTGACTTCAGTTTTGCCAGGTCAAAGAAATGGCCATAGATATCTGTCAGACTTCTGAATGCAGGAAAGTCTATTCTGAATAATAGGAACATCTGCTGCTCTTTTGAAAATCCTCTCAAAGGCCTCCTCTGACTTCAACTCCTCCATAATGTCCATGAGCCTCTCGACACTCCTTTTACAAAATGAATCATCCATTGCTTTTGCCGGTAACACATCAAACACAACATCTGTCTGGAAGAAAATCTGTTCACATGGTCCAATGAGGGGTGATCATTGATGTGAGTGAATGTGTCTATCAGGCTTTCTCTGTTAAGAGAAAAGAGACCAAGTGTTAAAGTGAGCTACAGGGTTTCCCATCAGAAGGCATGGCCAACAAAACATGTCGATTAGTCATGGGACTGCCTGTTAGCCAGGAATATCTCTCATACCAGACCTTATTCAGCTTTGAATCTTTCTGGTGACCTGGTCTAGCATTTTTGATCAACGTTATCTGTGAAGTTGGTCGTCCAGCGGTCTTGATCCTTACCTTTGCTGTGTAATCCAAACTGTGGAATGGCCGTGACAGCAAATAATCCACAAGTGGTTCTTCCTCATCCCACTATCTGCATCCATGCCTCTCTGTGATCCCCTCACTCAGGCTGTTATTTGCCTTGTTAGCATCCATTCTAGCCATTAGCCTAACGGTCCTTCAGCTGCCACAAGCAGCTAACACTAGCTAGCTACTTCACGATTAAAAAAAAAGGAAACGTAAATCTGAAAAATCTAAAAGTGGTTCTCAATTTGCACTTATAATTTCTCTCATTTAATGTGGTACTATATCTATCGCTGTCTATCGCTTTACCACCAGTTTGCCACACTATTTGTCAATATTGTATCTTGGTTGTTGATTGGTTAGCCTCCCTTGGAGTATCTCCCTTGGAATATAATTTTATGTGTTTTGGCCAATAACAGATTAGCATGAAAAAAATTAAGTACATTAAATTGACATGAGATTCCGCCCTAAGGAGGACAGCAGGAGCCTGTCCTCCTCTGCCCCCCACCACAATTTCTTTCAGCCTGCCCTTACCCCTCTGCCTGCAGGTGTTGCTCTTGAAGCATTTTAATCAGAATTTCAATATTGTTTTTTTTTTTTACAGAAGAAGAGAGAAATTATTTTATAAATGATACTGAGATTTGGAACAGTATATCAGACAAGACACACAAGACAGGTATTCAAATAACCAGAAAGTATAAAAATAGTAAGAAATAAATAGCAGCATATGAAATGGGTTCTGAAAAACAGCATCAACAATGGACTGCAGACAAAAGTGACATAGGCAAGAGGAGGTGAATTAATATGCATATAAATACTGAGTGTGTGTGTAGTCCAGGGAGTGAGTGCACAGGCCCTTAAGGGCCACTGTTCAAAAGCCTTTTGGCACTATGAAAAAAAGCTGTCTCATAGCCTTCTAGTCCTGGCCCTTAGGCTGCAGTACCACTTGCTAGAAGGTAACAGTTGGAACAGTTTATGGTTGGGGTGGCTAGGGATTTTTGATGATCCTACGAGCCATATGGATGCACCACCTGTATCTGTATAACCCTCTGTAGTGCTTTGTAGTTAAGGACCAAGCAGTCCCCATACCAGGTGGCGATGCATCCAGTGAGGATGTTCTCTATGGTGCCCTCGTAGAAGGCCTGTAGGATTTTCGGACCCAAGCCTAGCCTCCACAGTCTCCTAAGATGAAATAGGCATTTCTGTGCCTTTTTCAACGTCCAGTCAGTGTGTTCTTCCCAGGATAGGTCCTCAGTGATGTGGACACCAAGAAACGTAAAGTTCCTGACCCTCTTTACGGCAGACCTATTGATGGTGATGGGGTCTAGCCTTCCACCCCTCCTTAGCTTTGTTGAAGTTGAGAGAGGTTGTTTTCATGACACCAGTGTGCCAGGTTGTTGACCTCTCTCCTATACGCTGACTCGTCATTGTTAATGATCAGTCCAACCACTGTTGTTTCATCGGCAAACTTAATCACTATGTTGGAGCTGTGTGCGACTATGCAATCATGAGTATACAGGAAGGAGAACAGAGGGCTTAAGACACACCCTTTGGGGATTCTTGTGTTAAGGGTCAGGGGGCAGAGGTGTTGGGGCCCATCTTGACTAACTGAACTAAGTGAACAGAAAGTTTAGCTTCAGCTACACAGGCTAAACTGTTAAATGCTGAGCTATAATCAATGAACAGCATTCACACAAGAGTTCCCCTTTGAGTGTGGAGTGCTGCGGCTATGGCATCATGTGTTGATGGATCTCAGCTCAAGGCAGAAACACACAAGACATACACACATAACTATATAGTGTTGTTTACATTAACATATGCTAGGTAAGAAATAAATCATCATGGGGCATGCTGCTATAGGAAAATAATAAAGCGATAATCAAAATCTTCCCCCAGTTGAATATTTTCCTATAACAGCATGTACCAATGTTTTATTTCTCTTATACCACAGCAATTTCCCAGTGATTCCAGTAAGTTATGTCTTTCTACTTACACTATATCGGCTCTAAACAGTCATCTGTAAAGCTGCTTTGTGACAATGTCCATTGTTAAAAGTGCTATACAAATAAAATTGAATTGATTTATCCCCTCACCAGCCTCTCTTTACCTCTCTCTTGAAGTTAATAAGCCAAAAAAAAAAAAAAGCTACTTCTCTTGTTACTGTAAAACCTGAAACTGCAATGTCTTCTGTCCTGAAAACTTGCTGACTGTCACAACACGCTGACACTGGACACTCCTTCCATAAATATTAAATAAATTTCTCCTTACAGAAACCTTACCATATCAATATTTTTTCTTTTTTAATTAGAATCATGTTTTTAATACATTTATTATTAGCCTTAGAGTATGTGGACCATGCACCATACAAGTTCCTGTAGTCCCATGTTACTACAGAAATGATAACATTTTAGAATGAAACATTAAAGAAACATTGTCTGACTAATCAGATGCAAATATTGACCAAAAAAAAGGATCGTGGCATAAAAGATTTGCAAAAACATAAAACATAGGAGCTAGGTTACTGTACCATTTTATGGTGTTTTTATTGAAGAAATTAAGCAGATGTCATACTGAATATCATACTGTAAATTTTCTACACGTCTTATATAATCAGATTGTTATTGCCTCTGTGAAAAGAAAATTCCTTGTGTATTTTGTAGAATTAAATTAAAGACTATGATTCTGATACCGCTATGAAATTAATTTATTATTTGATCCATGATACAAAAAAATAATTTTGTCATATTGGGTCAGATGTCTATATTAATTGTATGAGGTTTACTAGGAAATGACATTTTAGTTATTGTAGATATTCACTGTTAAATCTGAAAGCCATTACTTTGTACTGTGTATTAGAACTATTAGTGCAAAAGTCTTAGGAACCCTATTTGTTTAGTACAAATCTTTGTTTTGTTATAGATGTTTATTTTTTTCTGTTCTATTTTTCTGTTGCCAGCACAAATCTATTTTATTTTCAAGCACTGACTTTTCAACAAAAATTTAAATGTTACAGAAAAATGTTTGTATGCTAACATATGTAACAGACCTCTTTTTAGACAAAAATCATAATGAAGGCTGTTCAGATATGCATGCAAAAAAAGAAGCAAGTGCAACAGTCACAAGTTTCTAGAAGAACTGTGTCAGATTCTCCAAGTAAAGCTTACCAACTAATTTCCTTATAAAACTATATAAGTGTTTATATATAAATATACACTAAACGCTCATTTTAGTAGGAACACCTGTACACCTGCTCATTCATGCAGTTATCCATGCAGTTATCCAATCAGATACAGGTCAAGAGCTTCAGTTAATGTTCACATCAAACATCAGAATGGGGGGAAAAAATGTGATCTCTGTGACTTTTACCATTGCATGGCTGTTGGTGCCAGATGCGCTGGTTTGAGTATTTCAGATAATGCTTATCTCCTGGAAATTTCACACACAACTGTCTCTAGTGTTTACACAGAATGGGGCGAAAAACAAAAAACACTGAGTGAGTGACAGTTCTATGGGTGGAAACACCTTGTTGATAAGAAAGGTCAGAGGAAAATTTCCAGAGTGGTTCAAGCTGCCAGGAAGGATATAGTAACTCATCTAATCGCTCTTTGCAAACTCTTGTGCAGAAAAGCATCTCGGCAGGCACAAAAAAATCAAACCTTGTGGTGGATGTACTACAACAGTAGAAAACCACATCAGGGTCCACTTCTGTCAGGCAAAAACTGGAATCTGAGGCTCTCATGGGCACATGCTCACTGAAACTGGATGTTTGAAGATTAGAAAAAGAAAAAAAAAAATCACTCCAGTCTGTCCAGTTTCAGTGAATAGAGCTTTCTGCTTTTAGACTAATGGATAAAGATAACAGCAGAAATGAATGCAGCTGCTTTTCATAACTTTTCATTTTCATTATCCTATTTGTCATTCATTCATAAGTTTCGTTAGAAGATCAAGACAATTACAATGTTTAATTATTAATCAATCAATTTTTAATTATTTATTGCATAATAAATATACATGACAGCCTTTCTAAAGCAGAAACAATGTATGCAATCCGATCACAGGAGGTCACTGGATCTTCTTCTTCTTTCGGCTTTTCCCTTCAGGGGTCGCCACAGCGAATCATCACTCTCCACCTCTCCCTATCTTCTGCATCCTCACAGGAGGTCACTGGATATGCATTCATAATGCCAGGTGTGAACGGCTACACGTCTTATCTGTCCACTTGTGATCCGATAACTTGTGTTAATACGAGGTTTGAACAGGGCCTGTGTAAAATGAATGCTGATTGCCTTACATTGGCCATTGTTTTTAAGCAACCCAGTCATCATTACAAATTAGCACAACAATGCAGTACACACTTTTTCTGCTGAAGCAAGCTTACACTTCCAGAGAAATTCATATTTAAACATAACCCCACTCCCTATTAATGACCACTTCCCAAACAGGCTCACAGTCTAGTCATAAAGGAGCATTTCAAGTCAATTTAAATGGGTGGGGCTAAGTGCTCCAAAATGGATTTTTTTTGGTTTCAGCTGAAGATTCAGCAGAAAAAAGAAGCTTCACTCTACACTTTATTGTACAAGAGATACAGTATGTTTGTTTATTAGTTATCTGTAAGTTATCTGTACTTCTGAAATTACAATGCAAGTTTTATGTATGTCTATGCAATCATGATTTACATACTCAGGTCCATAAATATTGGGAAGACCACGGAAAATAACTGTGGTGGATGACCGAAGAATTCTTTCCCTGGTGAAGAAAACACCCTTCACAACAGTTGGCCAGATCAAGAACA
>CM074975.1:4421320-4436910 GCA_037576825.1 Pangasius krempfi | reverse complement strand
AGTTTAAATTTCTGTGCTAATCTCAGTTGGCATCTGATTTTAATTGCTTATGTTATTATGACTCTTTTCTGTAGCACGGAATGGGGAATTAAGCTGACACACTCAAGTCCAGCTTATCCTCAATCAAAAGGGTTGGTGGAAAGAACAGGTCCTGAAAAAGCAGAACAATCAGGGGTGGATCATCACCTTGCTCTCCTCTCGCTGAGAAATACTCCTATCACTGGTCTGTCCTACTCACCAGCTCAGGTTCTGATGGGAAGAGTTCTGAGGAGCACCTTACCAGTGTCCAGTGAATTTCTGTGACCAACTACTCCCAAAGGTGTTCATCAGGCACTCCAAACCCTGCAAAAGAAGCAAGCGTGTCACTACCACGTGGGAGCAAAAGCCCTGCCAGAACTACATGCAGGAAATACTGTGCACATTGAAACAGACAGAGAGTGGCAACCAGGTCTCATTGTTTCAAAATGAGATGAACCAAGATCATATAACGTTGTCAATGAAGCAAGACAACATTTCCGCCGCAACAGGCGCCACCTGAGGAAAGCAAATCACAAGCACACAGAAACATTTGATCCAGTGGATGAGACCCATGACGATACACACTCTCACATCCCAGAGGCATATGAAGTGACAGATCGGTCTGTACAGTGTGTGCCAGAGCAATCTTTACATTAGAGCAGTACCACTACCACCAGGAGTGGCCGGGTTGTGAAAGTTCCTGTGAGGTTTCAGGACTACTGTATGAACTGACTATATATTTGCTTAGTAATTAAGGTTAAGCATGCTTTGAACTACTTATTGGACAAGATGTTTGCTATAAATAAGAAAGAAAATGTTACGAGGACTTTAAGATCTATATCCAGTGTTCATATATCCTGTTAATAGCTTGTATTGTTTTCTGTGGAAAAAAAGGGGGATGTAGTGTAGTGTTATATGCATTTATGATGTAATTGCATATTGACTCCAATATGTAATTGCATATTGACTCAACCTTGGGTTGACTGCAGGGGGTTACCAGGTGAGATGAGTTAGACTGAGACATGCATGAGCGGGTTAGCAGCAGGAGCTGCTTGTGTTCTGTAATAAACATGTGGTTCTGAATTATAACTCTCCGTGTACATAGTCTATTGGGTACACTGCATGAGAAGAAACACTACACCCGGGGTGCCTTGCCATGGGGTTATACTGAGCCACTTGGAAAAGCATTTCCTTGTGCTTTTTGGTACCAACAATTGGGTCATTGTTTTGCCTGCTGTGTGTTCTGGCTCATTTGGTATAAATGATCTCTTATTATAGCAAAAAGGGGGAAAGGTAGGCGCTGCCCCCGTCATTCACCGCCACCTGCTGGAATACATGTGTTGTGGAAAATACTACCTTCTGAAGTCAAATCTTCTTCTTCTTTCGGCTTTTCTTCAACACTTGCACCCCCTAGCTTCATATCCTCATTTATTACCTCCATATACCTTCTTTTTGGCCTTCCTCTTCGCCTCCTGCCTGGCAGCTCCATGTCCAACATTCTTCTACCAATATACTCACGCTCCCTCCTCTGAACATGTACAAACCATCTTAATCTGGCCTCCCTAACGTTGTCCCCCAAATGGGATGTGTTCAGAATGAACCAATTACATTCAATCTCATGTTCAAAAGTAATTATCATACAGCTGTCATCAATGAAATTATTAAACCCCAAATTAAGACCAGCTGTTTGACATCTTCTTGGTTTCATCTGACTGCTGAAGCCTTGGTCTGCAAAGAGCTGACAAAGCCTGTACAGGGTCTCACTCTCGAAAGGAATCAATCAGGAGAGGGGTACAAAAAATTTCCAAAACATTATATGTACCATGGAATACCTTGAAGGCCATCATCAACAAGTGGAGAAAATGGAGCACCACAGTGTCATCACCAGGAACAGGACGTCCTCCAAAATCTACAAAAAAAAAAGACAAAAACTTACCAGGGAGGCTGCTAAGAGGCCAATGGCAACATTAAAGGAGCTGCAGAAATATCTGACAAGTACTGATTACTCTCTGCATGTGACAACAGTCTTCTGTATTCTTCACATATCTGGGCTATAGGGTAGGGTAGCTAGACGGAAGGCCATTCACACAAAAAAAATCCAAGTCCAACTAAATCACCCCAAACCATGTAGCAAAATGTGCTATGGTCTGATAAGACCAATTCCATAATTTATAATAATTCCATAATTCCAAAAGATATGTTTGGTGCAAAAAAAAGGACATCACCAAAAGAACACCATACCCACGGTGCAGCATGGTGGTGGCAGCCATCGTGCTTTAGGGCTGCTTTTCTTCAGCCAAAACATTTATCAAGGTGGAGGGAATAATGAATAGCTACAAATACTAGTCGATTTTAGTGCAAAACCTTCAGGTATCTGCTAGTAAGCTGAAGATGAAAAGGAATTTCACCTTTCAGCATGACAATGACCCAAAGAATACAAATCAACAAAGGAATGGCTTAACCAAAAGAAGATGTTTTTGAATGACCTAGCAGGGGCACATACCTGAATCCTGACCTGAAACTAAAAATCTGTGGGGTGACCTGAAGTGGGCTGTGTACAGAAGATGCCCTTACAATTTGATGGATCTACGAAGTTTTTGCAAGAAAGAGTGGGAAAATATTGCCAAGTTAAGATGTGCCATACTGATAAACTTTTACCCAAAAAGACTGAGTGGTGTAATAAAATCAAAAGGTGCTTCAAAAAAGTATTAATTTAGGTGCCTGCACACTTATGCAACTAGGTTATTGCAAGTTTTTTCTTTTTCTTTTTTTCATATATAAGTTAAAATTGTTTTTCACTTTATTTGTATATGTTGCAATTGCACATATACAATTGCACATACAAAGGTGGGAAAAAAATCTGACATGATTTATCTTAGTGTCATTCTTTCACTTCACAAAAACCTGCCATTTTAACCAGGGTGTGTAGACTTTTTATATCTATTGTAAATGTGTGACTACAGAAATCTTGACCTGCACCTTGGCTATCTCATGTGTTGTGCAGCAATCAGAGAGAATTAAGAAAACCAGAGAGAAATTGGAAGATCTTATCTCTTATCACACTCTCCTGTCAAAAATCTCATCTGATGTGACTTCTGCTAAGACTGCCATCTACAAGGAAAAGCTGGATCTACATAAGATCGTCGGAAGCTCCACAACAAATTTCTTTCACTACTTAACCTGCCGGCTCCTCATACTCTGTCCTCCCTGACTGCTGAAGACTTTGCCACCTTTTATGATGGGGAGATTGAAAGAAATCTGCCAGACCTTCACTCCTACCCCAACTCCTACACTACACATTCATGATTTCCCTTTTCATTCTCTGGCACATTTGTCTAATCTAGCAACAGAAGAGATCTGTTGTCCTGCAATCCTACCACCTGCCTGTTGGATCCAATCCCTTGCGCAATGCTCCAGACCATCTCACAAGACCTCCTCACCTTCATCACTAATATCATTAATTGCTCCATAACATCTGGTCATGTACCAACTGTATTCATGTGAGTAAGGATTATTCCCATCCTGAAGAAACCCACTGTGGATCCCTCAGACATCAGTACTGACCAGTATCACCTCTCTCATTTATTTTTAACATCCTCTAACACACCGTCTACAATCAACTGTCTCTCTCTCTCACAGAACACCCTCCAAGATCCTAACCACAGTATCAACCACAAGAATCTCTTGTCCTCATTAGTCTTGGAATTCATGGCAGAGCATGGCAATGGTTTGCTTCCTACCTGGAGGGTCAGTCATATCAGGTGACATGGAGGGGATACACATCTGCTACACACAGACTCTCCACTTATGTCCCACAAGGCTCAGTACTTGGTCCTCTTCTGTTCTCCTTCTATACTCAATCTCTCGGTGAGGTCATATCATCACATGGATTTTAATATCACTGCTATGTGAATGACACTCAACTCATCCTCTCCTTCCCTCCCTCACACACTCATATTTCTGCTCAGATCTCAGCATGTCTGGCAGACTTATCATGGATGGTGTCATGGAAAACTCTTCAGTTCAGAATAAAAGTTCAGAAGAAAAATAACTTTCCAAAGTCATGGAGCTTTAGATGCCAAAAATCTGACTTTATTGAATCAACCAACAAAGCCGAGATGACTGCAGATTATCTAATTTACAGTTGTGGCTCAAGCTTTTATGCAATTCTAAAACATTCTCATATTTTCTTTTAATCACACCCCTGAATTCTCACCAAAATTATTTAATTGGCCCTCATTTTATTTTGTTATCTTCTATTAGGGTGGAGAGATATGTTGATCTAGCACCACTAAGAAATTTAAATTTAAAATTTAAAAATCTATAGCTCTGGAGGCTCTTCTTCCACACTGTTTGAAATACTACCAATTTAGTTTGGCGCCATTTACATTCTAATATTCGAGTGGTCTGTTTTAAGGTGCATGTGATATCATGAGTGGGTCCTATTATGTTCTGATTAACCCCTACCGAATCTAGAATGGACATAACTGCAGTTCTCAGAGGATCTTCTTGATTGTCAAAATTAATATTAAAGATTCCAGCAATTAATGCTTTGTCTAAAGAAACAACCAGGATCGGGATGAAAGCTGCGAATTCACAAAGGAATTCAGAATATGGCCCTAGGGGTCTGTAAATAATAATTAGTGGAACCAACTAGGTAGCCTTATTTTTGTGGCTGCATATGTTTGTATAAAGAACTTCAAACTATGTCAAGGTTTTTGTGTGACACCTAGGTTATCATTATAAATAACTGACACCTCCTCCTCTGCCAGTTAGAGGAGACTGATGATACCTGTATCTGGGAGGACTAGCTTCATTATTGCTGCATACTCATTTGGTTTACTCCATGTTTCTGTTAAATACAGTGCATTAAACTCCTTATCAGTAATAGTTTCTTTAAGAGTAAGCGCTTTAGAAGTAAGAGATCTAATATTTAACAGTCCTAGCTTCAGATCAAAGGTGCTGGCTGTGCATTCAGTATGATCAAATTTTAAGTTAATTAGGTTATTAAAACAAACTCTCTGAGTATTTCTACATTTTTGTTTAGCTCAGGGAACAGACACAATCTTAATATGTTGGAACCTGAGTGATGACTCAGTGCAGCTAGCAGACGGTCAGTTTAGCCTGCTTGTCTGCTCCCTGGCCTTGGCTCTGGATTGTCATTGATTAAATATGCCTGTTCTGAGACTATGTGCTATGCTGCAAAAAATGAGAGCAGCACGTTCCTGATCAGGATGGATACCATCCTGCCCTAACAGGCCAGCCTTGACCTCAAAAATGCTCCAATTATCTATAAAGCCCACATTGTTTTTGGAGCACCACCTGGACATCCAGCAATTCAGTGACCATAACCTCCTGTAAGCTACATCACCATGCATCTTTGGGATGGGGCCAGAGCATACTACTGCATCATGATTGGTTAACTTATTCTTTCTCCTACTATGATTACAATGTTCACTCTTGCAATTCTTAGAAACATCAAACAAATGAGCAAGAAAAATAATAAATATGGATATTCAGTGAAAATTAGGTAGACAAATTCTTTTTTTTTCGCTACAGCATTGGTCCCCCTTGGTGTGGAGACGCTTTTGCTCTTTACTCTCTCATTGGTTCCCCTCAGTGCAGGAACGCTCTTGAGCTTTAACCTGTTCTTATCGGTTACACAAGAACCTTCCTGCAGTGTGAGGCATGAATCCATGTCTCTCTTTCAGTTACTTGAACAGCAGACAGGTTTGTCAACATCACTTGCCAGGGTCCGTCCCACCTTGGTTTATGCCATGCCTTCCTGTGATGACTCTTGACCACTCTCCAGTCACCAACCTTTCGGGAGTGTAGAGAAATCGTAGAACCTGCTGGCAATGCTGCCTTGACCTGTGAATGGATAGACTACAGAGCTTTGCATAATCCACTCTTGTATTTTCTCATATAGTCATCTATTTGCTGCAGAGACCCTTCACCATGCCTATAAGAAGAAAGGTTAGGAATCTGAAATGGAAAACCACACAGTACTTGCATTGGGCTTAATCCTGTTTGGTGATTTTGCCTGCCCCTGATATACATAAGGACAATTGGCAGTGCTTGCACCCTGTTTAGACCTGTGTCTGCCATTACCTCTGACAATTTTGCTTAATGGTCTGATTTAATCATTCCACTGCCCCTGCAGATTGAGGGTGATAGGTACAATGTGTTTTCAGATGAATGCCTAATGCACTTGAAAGATGCTGAATCAATTTGTTCACAAATGTCCTAGTCTGATGAAATTTTCACTGGGACACCAAATTGAGGAATCAATTCATTGAGCAAACTCTTTGTTATGGCTTGTGCATCCTGTTTCCTACATGGGAAACATTCTGGGTATTTGAACATATCAATCACAGGTAGACACTGATATCTCTGACAGCGTCAATTCAATGAAATCCAACAAAATGTGTTCAAATGGAAAGTCTGGAGTGGGATATTTGCTAACTGTAGTGCCTTATCTATGTTGTGCCAAACACAAATTACATCAGAGTTGTCATCAGACAATTACAAATTACATCAGAGTTACTAGTGTAAGCATTATGTTTACTAACAGCAATAGAAGACTGGAGTATAACTGCATCCAGTAAATTGGCAATCAATGTGGAATGAGTGAGTGGTTTTCCTGAGGATATCAAAAAACCTCTTGTGTTTCCGAAGTGTCCCTGTTTCATAAGAAGCACCATCAGTGTAGACATTGAGAGAATGGCCCTCTGCTAAGATGCATGCTCTCGTGAGTGCAAATAATTCAGCTGCTTATGCTGAGAGATGTGGAGGGAGTAAGACCCAACCATATCAAAATCATCAATCAACAATTGCATATGTCGTAGAAGGAGTACCATCTGCTTAGCTGCAAGGATGACCCATCCACATAAAACACAATGTCAGCATTCAGGTCAGGTTGATCAGTTAAGTCCACACATGTTTTAGATATAATGTCCAAAACAGTCAAACAGTCATGGGGTACCCCTTCCAACTCATTTGGTAGTAGAGTAGCTGGATTCTGTGTGTTACAATGATAAATAGCAACACTGGCCAAAGTAAGCTAAATGTTCTGAAATGTTAACACATGAGCATTTGATAAATGAGCTGTGTGAGCTGATGTCAAAATTTGGTTTACCTTATGTGGTACATAAACATCCATTTTGTGCATTGCTACAAGATCAGTTCTAGACAGGATGGCTTTGGCTATAGCTGCCAATGATCTCAAACACAGAAGGTGATCTCGAGTCACTGGATCTAAATGCTTAGAATAATATACAACAGGCCTATTTTTGTCTCCTTGTTATTGTGTCAATACACCAGATATTTTCATTCATAAAAAGCTGAAAGGTTTTATCATAATCTGGATTACCCAGACATGGAGCTGAGATGAAATTGCTGTCATTCAGAAGCAGTGCCCACCTCTGCTGTCCATTGAACGTGGCTATTCAATGGCAAATTATGGCCATGTGCAATGTCTTGTAACAGCTGGAAAATTGTCGCAAAATCAATGATCCAAGGTCGGCAGTAATTAAGCATGCCAAACCAAATTATCACATTTCATTTTGTTGTGGGCTTTCATGAATTTTGGATGCTAGCAATCCTATCCGAATCTATTTGTTGCCCTGCAGATGTTAGGACATGTCCCAAATGGGAGCAGTCGTGGCCTAATGGTTAACCTGAAGGTCATAGGTTCAAGTCTCAGGTCCGGCAGGGATTGTAGGTGGGGGGAGTGAATGACCAGGGCTCTCCTCCACCCTCAATACCACGACTGTGGTGAGACCCTTGAGCAAGGCACCGAACCCCCAACTGCTCCCTGGGCGCCTCAGCAAAAAAAGGCTGCCCACTGCTCCGGGTGTGTGTGTGTGTGTGTGTTAACTACTGTGTGTGTGCACTTGGATGGGTTACATGCAGAGCACAAATTCCGAGTATGGGCCACCATCCTTGATTACACATCACTTCGCTAAATATTTTACTTTAAGTTGGCCCAACTGCTGTTTAGATTTGGAACTTTTACACCCATTTTCATCTAAGAACATTAACAGTGCCTTGGTGTCCAATTCGCATTGTGCCCTAGTCTCAGAGCAAATGAGCATATCATCTATGTAACTTTTGAGAGTGCTGCCACCTGGTGGCTGAAGTGATTCTAAGTTTCTTTGTAGCTCTTGAGAGAAAGCAGCATAACACACCACTAATAGCATTTGCCCTTAAATATATAGCAAACCAATACTGGCTGTCCTTGTGCATAAAGACATGAAAAATGCATTTGCCAGATCAATTACAGAGAAAAAGTTGGAATTTGGAGGCATATTTGACAAAATATTAGAAGGATTTGGAACAATTGGTGCTAATGGATGTACAGCAGAATTTACTCTCCTTAAATCTTGCATAAGACATCAACAAATGTTTGATTTTCTGATCACCAGAAGTGGGCTGTTCACTGGACTAGTTTACATGGGACAAATGTCCCCCTTTCAATTAAAGAGCTGACAATGTCATCCAGTTCCTGCTCTGAAGAAGAAAGACGATTTTGGGCTCTGAAGAGTTGAAAGGATGACTTCTAATGTAAAGATTAATGACAATGGCAATAAAGGAAAAAATAATAAGTAAATGATAAAAAAGGTTACAGCAAGACTGGGATTGGCTTGCCCTTCCCATGATCCGGGGCTGGCCCTCCCTACCAGTGCTTGTGTAGGAAAGGCACACCTGTTTGATGACCTTCTCAGGTTGGGCAGGGTCCAGTTGCAGCCAGCACTTTCAGGAGTCCAGTACTCATTGGGCATATGTGAATGGATGATCCCCCTTCCTCTATGAGCACGGAGCAGACCCGCCGACAATGTTCCTCTGGTGACAATCCGGCCCACTTGAGCAATGCCTTCCTCATGACCATGTAGCAGTCAGATGGCAGACTACAGGCAGCCAGTGGACTTCTCCCGTCAGGAGGGCCTGAATGTGCAGCCTCCACTCTTCTCTCAGCCATCTACTTCCTGGGGTGTCATCCTGGCCAAAGAGAAAGAGCTAAAGAGGGTGCTCACACCCTCAGTCTCACATTTATAATTAGAAAACAAACAGATCCTGAAATACCTTCATGCTTGTCTGCATCAGCTGCTGTTTAGGAACATTGTACACAACTGGGCTACTAAACAACTAACTAATCTCAGCAACAATCAACATTGTTCACATGCAGTTCAACTCACATTATTGTGGTGATATCCTCCTAGCAAGATGTCTCCTCTGAGTTTTCACTGGAAAATCATAAAATATGATGTAATTTCCTGTTTGTGCTTGAAAACAAATAGTCAAAAAGGTCTCAAATTTATATTATAGCCTAATAATTGTTGTAACCTAGATTGCTTATAAACAGATTTTTTGTAAATGATCTTTATGAACACTGCATGATTAATAATATTAACATAATGAGTAAAGTATTAAAAGAATGAGGTAACAAGGTATTAATTAAAGGTATTAAAACTATTACCATTATTAATGGCTATTCATATATGATACAGATGCTGTTGTATATGCTCCATTATTTCCTGATGCTCTAAGGCACAGGTTCCCAACCCCCTTTCCTGCATATTTTAATGTTTTCCCTGCTCCCAACACACCTGATTTAGCTAATAAGCTAATTAACACCCCTTACTGAGTAGAAGTGGGTGTGTTAGAGCAAGGAAAACACTGAACTAAGCAAGACATGGGGTATACCAGGACCAGGGTAGGGAATCTGTGCTCTAAGGTTTAGTGCATGTCTTAATTCATCATTATCACAACATTAGTTACATATTAAAATATTACTTATTTGTGGACCTTATAGTAGAATGTTACCATTTAACTTTTTCACTCATACATTGAACTATTTTCTGAGAGAGTGAACCTGTGGGATTTGCCCATAAACCATATACCTTCTATGTATTTGCCCAATAGGTTCTTTATACTCTTTCCTGTGAAATACATAATAGCTTTCTTGTCAGACCAACTCTCTTGTCACAGACAAACAAAATTTAATTGTATATGTAACTACAGGAGATAATGCAGAACCTCAATTTCTGAAATAAATGATCTACAGGAGTGTTCTGTGGGTACTTTTTTTTTGTATAGATCCTCATTCATATTTCTTTTGGCCTCACCACCCCTCCACAAACCACCCCCACTTTATAAACCTAATTTCTTAAAGCACCTTTCATATATACAATGCAGCTCAAAGTGCGAATGGGTGCAGTGTCACTGGCCCGTGTCCCTGGACAAAGCCGTTCAGCTGGCAGAGGAACAATTGGCAGCAGTCCCAGGTCCTCTCCCTACTTCTCCCCGGTCCAACTCCCCAGAACCGAGTTGCTGAGACCCCAAAACCAGCCCCCAAACCCGGTTTTCTCCCGGGCCTTTTCCTTCCCCCCTTCTCCTTCTTTTCTGATGTCTCTCCAAGCTGCCTCTCTCCACAGAAGTAGAACCTTCAAGAACCATGCCCACAAGGACCAGGGCAAAGCCCAGGCAGGTTTGCTGGTGCAGTGGGCAAGCCGGGCACTTCCAGGATCATAGTTTCCTCATGGAATTGGAAACACTGATCCGGATCCCTGACATGCCTCAGGCATGTTCATGAGTATCTGCTGGTGCCACCCATCCACCATGAGAGAGGCAGGATAAAACACTAAACTGTCTCATGGCCCATTTCTATTGGCCAGGCATTCGTGGTGATGTTAGCAGGTGGTGTACGGCATGTCATGAATGTCAACTGGTAAATCTGTTGGCTACCACAAAAGCGCCATTACGCCCTCTTCACTTAATCAAGGTCGTCTTAGACATCATTACAGAAAATTGGGAGGAGGGACCTTCTAACAGCAAAAATGAAATTTCATACATAGGGGTACTCAGTAACGGGAATTTGCACTGGGAGATAAGGTATTCATTTAACTACCCATATTGAGCTCTAAATTACTCACAAAGTGGCAAGGGCCCAGTTGAATTGACCGGTGAAAAGTCTGTGCAAAAGTTAAGATCCTGCTAGACACAGTGTCCAATAAAAATATTCACTCAAAGGACATACAGATTTCTACGTGAATAAAGTGCAGATCATTTTTAAGGTGAGTAAAGATCTTTGCTACACCTCCTTTTATTCAATAATGCGCATCTCTTTAAATGAATATAGTTGATATACTGAAAAAACTCACTGTTTAAATTAAGCTGTTCAAGTGACCTGCCACAGTATCATTACCTGCTGCTAAGCTCTAATTCATATAGTCAACACTGTTTTCTAGTAAATGACAGCTATAGTGGTGGTGTTCAAAAAATAAGAAAGGAATTAAAGTGGGATTCATGTAGTTTGCTAAATCATTTTCAATTCCCTTTAATGTCCACTTTTAATCTGAGAAAATTAGATAGATAAAATTCACATCTTAGCTAAATAATGTTAACTCCACATAATGGTGCTTGGTTTGAGGGATGGACTCTCTGTGTTCTCTTTTAGGTGGACATTTCTTCTGACATGCACCGAAAATCCAGATATGTAAATTACAGAATTAATAAATTTCTTGTCAAATCAGCCATATAACATAATCAGCCATAACTTTAAAAACCACCTGCATAATATTGTGTAGGTCCCGCTTGTGCTGCCAAACCAGCACTGACCTGTCAAGGCATGGACTCAAGATGTTAGCAGCAGATCCTTTAAGTCCTGTAAGTTGAGAGGAGCGACCTCCATGGATCGGACTTGTTTGTCCAGCACATCCCACAGATGATCGATCAAATTGAAATCTAGGGAATCTGAAGGCCAAGTCAACACCTTGAACTTTTTGTCATGTTCCTCAAACCATTCCAGAACAATTTTTTCAGTGCATTATCCTGCTGAAAGAGGCCACTGCCATTAGGGAGTAGTGTTGACAGAATGGGGTGTACTTGGTCTGAAACAATCTTTAGGTAGGTGGTACATGTCAAAGTAACATCCATATGAATGCCAGGACCCAAGTTTTCCCAGCATAACATTGCCCAGAGCATCACACTGCCTCTGCTGGCTTGCCTTGTTCCCATAGTGCATCCTGGTGCCATCTCTTCCCCAGGTAAGTGAAGTGAAGTGACTTGTGGCCAAGTATGGTGACCCATACTTGGAATTTGTGCTCTGCATTTAACCCATCCAAGTGCACACACACAGTAGTGAACACACACCTGGAGCAGTGGGCAGCCTTTTTTGCTGCGGTGCTCGGGGAGCAGTTGGGGGTTCGGTGCCTTGCTCAAGGGTCTCACCTCAGTCATGGTTTTGAGGGTGGAAGAGAGCGCTGGTCATTCACTCCTCCCACCTACAATCCCTGCTGGACCTGAGACTCAAGCCCACGACCTTCAGGTTCACCTTTGGGTTACAAGTCTGACTTTCTAACCATTAGGCCACGACTGTCCCAGCAATGCACATGCACCGGGTCGTCCATATGATAAAAGAAAACGTGACCAGGCCACCTTCTTCCATTGCTCCATGGTCCAGGTCTGATGCTCACATGCCCATTGTAGGCGCTTTCCGCAGTGGACAGGGGTCAGCATGGGCAGTCTGACTGGTCTGCGGCTACACAGCCCCATACACTGCAAGCTGCAACGCATTATGTGTTCTGACACCTTTCAGTCATAGCCAACATTGACTTTTTCTACAATTTGTGCTACAGTAGCTCTTCTGTGGAATTAGACCAGATGGGCTAGCCTTTGCTCCCCACAAGTATCAATGAGCCTTGGGCTCCCATGACCCTGTTGTTGGTTCCTTCCTTGGACCACTTTTGGTAGGTACTAACCATTGCATACCAGGAACACCCCACAAGGCCTGCCATTTTGGAGATACACTGACCCAGTCGTCTTGCTATCGCAATCTGGCCCTTATCAAAGTTGCTCAGATCCTTACACTTGCCCATTTTTCCTGCCTCCAACACATCAACTTTGAGAACACTTCCTGCCTAATATATCCCAGCCCTTGACAGGTGCACTGTAACAAGATAATCTATGTTATTCACTTCACCTGCCAGTGGTTTTAATGTTATGGTTGATCGGTGTGTAAATCATGTCACATCAAGGATTCATCACATTTTTAACACATTGTAGCTCTTATTGGATTTGTAATGTCCTTATCACTGATGACCATGAAAAGTTCAGATATTTATTTTTTTTGGCAGGGCTCCCAGTGCAGTTCACACGGTCTCTGCAAGACATGGAAGTGAGGGAAAAGGATGTTGCCATTCTGGAGTGTGAGGTTCCAGAAGAGTCTATCCCCACCGTGTGGTACCTAGAGGACCACAGACTTCAGCCAGGGAGTAAATATAGCATGGAACAGAATGGAAGAAGACGGCGTCTTACTATACAAGATGTAGGGGCAGATGATGATGGAGTCTATGTATGTGAAATGCCTGATGGTGGGAAAAGCATTGCAGAATTATCAGTAAAAGGTAACTGGAGATTATGTCATTAATGGTGGTATTCTCCATGCAGGCCTAGTCATAAATATGAGTTTAGGTTTGTTTTTTTACTGTATTTTATTGGAAACACACATTAAGTGGACAAGTAATGCATAGATGATCAGTGATACCAATCATTTGCTATCATTGCTATCATTTCTAGGTCGAATTGTAAAGAAGCTTCCTCACAGAATGGATGTGCTGGAAGGTGAAAATGCAGCTTTCTGTGTTGAGGTCGATGGGGAGGACTTGGAAGTGTACTGGTTTAAAGATGGCATGCAGTTACAGGAAACACATCAGACCATTATCAAATCCTTTGGGAAAACAAACATCCTGGTCTTTGTAAATACATCTTTCCAAGACTCTGGCACAGTTACTTGCATGGCGGGCAGATCTAGCACAAGCTGCAAGCTACGCATAAAAGGCAAGAAATTATACCATCATAAGCTATCATAAGAAATCATATGATCAAGACTGAATTTTATAGTAGTTTTTCCACAAAGCCCCCAAAATATGGACTTCTTAATATATTTAAAATCACACATACATATCTTCTTTAAAAGTAGACATTTATAGATATTAACTAATGCTAAACACCACAGCAGTGTAGACAGCAGGAGTAATTGACTTACTGATGTTTAAGAAATAAAGATCTAACCCTTCAAATTAAATATAATAATAACATACTGGTTCTCCCACTACATTCTAATTTGATTTGTCATGTGCTAGTGTAACCAGATTAATATCAAAGGAAAAGGAAGAAAAATATCTCCTTGGGCTCACCAAAATACGTATAAATAATAGTATTTGGAGTCTCGGGACCCCGGGGTCTCACACCATGAAAAGAAAAAAATAAATTAAATAAAAATAAAAATAATACTTAATTGAATACTGAATAATAAAATTGAATAATAAATTACTTAATAATCTTAATATGTGTGTCTGCACTTGAATGAACTTAGTTCGACTACAGAACTAACTGAACGAACAGAAAGGAACATATACAATCTGTATTCACCAAATGCATTACTTCTCCTTCCTTTTCACTTCAATCATCAGCGTAATCTTTAATTAAACCCTTTGCATATTACCATATGAAATTGTTCCTTGCTGTTTACAATTTACCAATTGAACACAAAGGAATCAATTATCAAGAACAACAACAAAAAAATTAGTCAACACCCATATGTATGTGTATATACGGGAGTCCGCATTAAATAGGACTGTGTTTGGCTCAGTTCAGTCAGTGTGAATGTGTGAATTCCTACTGAATCTTTGCAAGAATTCATGATGAAACTTGAAACTTTCTCTTCCTTGAGGCTGAGTGATGACGAAATTAATCCGTAGTGAAATTCAGCGTGGCTCTCCCTCACTGCGTGAAGCCAACACGATCACAGAATGCTGAGACAGTCCATCCACAATGAGCTTGCAATGTAACGTCCAATTGCTAAGGCAATTAAACAGACATCCATTTACAAAAATATTCCCGAAGATGGATCAGATTAAGTGATCTCTCATCACATCTCTCTTCAACGAGCTGGCGCGTATGTGACGTCGAAATGCATGTAACAATAATAACTTTTAAGCTTACAACATTATTTCCATAACATAAGTGTGCAAACAGGTTTACTGTATATTACTGTATATATTCTACAAAAAAAAACAATTTACATGTACATATCAACATTAACATTGTATTCACATACATTAGCCATCCACATTTCCTTATATGAACAAACAAAATACTTAAACAATATTTATGAAAATAAAGAACGATTGTGACTTACCTAATGCAATAAAACAGTTCAGACATCCATTTAGAAAAGTATCCACGAAGATGGATCAGATTAAGTGATAGCCACACCTACGGTTCACATCTCTCTTTTTTTTAATTTTTTTTTTTTTTTTATTCAAGAAATCGGATGAAAATATACAATCACCTTCAGGAAAATATTAACAAAGAAAAAAAAGATAAAAGTTAGAAAAGAGGAGAAATAAAACACAAAGGGGTATGTAAAAATAATAATAATAATAATAATAATAATAATAATAATAATAATAATAATTAAAGAGCAATGATGGGAAGCTATCTAAACTACATTTACTTCTAAATACATTTTTCATATAATTCCAAGAACCTGATACATTTTTTATTGC
>CM074975.1:4404635-4417988 GCA_037576825.1 Pangasius krempfi | reverse complement strand
CCAATATTTATGGACCTGACTGTGTATATATATATATATATATATATATATATATATATATATATATATATATATATGTGTGTCTGTGTGTGTGTGTGTGTGTGTGTGTCTGTGTGTGTGTGTGTGTACAATTGTACATGCACCCTTTTAAGCAGAATGTTATAAGTGTAATGCAGTGTTTGTGACCTACAGGGACTGGGGGGCTGGGATTTTGCAGGGTTATATTAATGGACAATGATTAGAGGAACTTCTCATCTATCACACCAGCGATGGGAATGCAGTCGTGTTTTGTAACCCACTCTTATGTCACTGTGGAGAAGACGTTCGCTGGTGTCAGAAGAAATCCCCCCCCCACACCACTTTCAATGTAGCCCCCCTGCTCACCTTCATGGCAGGTTCATTCCTCCTGACAGCCTCCCCCATCCCCACACTGCCCCCTTTTTTGTCTGGATCTGGGAACAAACATACACCCACATCCAACAGTGCCTCTAACAGCTACCTCATGACCCCCAGACACTGTGGTCCTCTAGCTCGCTTGAGGGACTTCAGGGAAGAGGAACTTTGATGTGGTTTGGCAGTGTAGTGATGACCTACATGGACTGGAGGGGCTGGAATTTTGCCAGGTGATATTAATGGACAATGACTGGGGAAACTTCACATCAATTGCTAGCACACCAGCGATTGGAAAGCCCGTGTTCTGTACATGCTAGGACACCGATGGCTGGTGGCTCAGTGGGTGGGCGGCACCCCCTGGGGAGAGGGGTAGAAAGTTAGGATTGCAGGTTTGTGTGACAGTTGCTGGGGGAGGGGGTGAGGAAAATGCAGAGGAGTAGAAACAGTGTTGGAAATGCAGCTGTTTGTCTTGTTTCATTCATTCATTTTTTTTTTTCAGCCATAAGACACTGTCCACCCAATTGTCCTGTTGGAGTCCAGATGAATGCAGACTGCCAAAATGGTGTTGTTTTGTCATGGTCACATTCTCCAAACCTGCAGAATTCCACCAAGTCCATGTACCAAGTCGAATTCCAGGAGATGGGCTCTCAGGAGTGGGAGTGCTGCTTCACCACAGAGACTGGCACCTTGGCTGAGATCCTGGGTGACAGTGTGCCATGTGAGGGTGACTATCGCTTCCGTATCTGCTGTGTTAACAAATATGGCAGGAGTGGTCATGTGGAGTTCCCTAAATCAGTGCATCTAGGTAAGAAAATGATAATTCCCCATTTTAAGTATAAAATGTAGTATCTGATGATTATAAAGAATGGTTTATGTGCTCAGTTTCTGTCCATCACATATTTGTATTGGGTCTGATCTACTAATCTAAAAATAGGGTGTGGTGGTATACTGTGATAAGGAAATTTGAAATATGTATCCTAATATTGTTATATAGTACTGGTACACATCAGTAAATATGATATCATAAAATGTTATGTCTAGGTGCTTTTCGAAATGTGCTACAAGATGTTAGAGAAATTAGAGAAAATTGTAGTTCTACTTTGTTCTGATAAAGGCAATAGGTAACACTTTTAACAACTGTTTTTTAAATAATGTTATAGCAGTTTCTATAGTCAATAATTGCTCCACTCCTGCTACTCCTCCTAAAATATGAAGTTGTAAGCATATATGGGATGTACCAAAATATAGTTATATCCTTAATATGCCTTATATTGTCTTCCAAAGTGCTAATTTCTTTAGTATTTTCATATTTATAGTCCCAGGTCCAAAGATAAAAACACCATTGAAGAACACTAGGGTGACTGAGGGGGAGGCCGCTGTGTTCTCCATTGAGCTCTCCACTGCTCAGATTGGCACGTGGTTTTTCAATAGCACTCAGCTGCAAAACAGTGAAAGTTTTTGCATCAGCCAGTCAAAGAACATCCACACTCTGCGGTTTTGCAATGTGTTGAGTGTGTATAATGGGGCTGAGATCACATTCATTGCCAGCGGAGTCCGTGACTCAACAGTCCTTCAGGTGCAAGGTATAAAGCTTGGGAATAATTTTGCAATCTTCAGATCTTTGCTTACAGTATATAGACATGTACTGTGCGTATATATAGCTGATATATTGTTATTTCCATGTTCACACTGGTGAAATAATGAATAACAATGGATATGTCTTGCATTGTTCAGCTGCTATGAATAAGTTCATCCCTCTGCCAAATGAGGACAGCAATAAGAGAGTCCAGACTGGAAACCCCATTGTGCTGTACTGTGAGATTTCAAACCCCATAGCTGCTGTGTGCTGGTTCAAAGATGGGCAGGAGCTTCATCAAGAAGAAGGGCTGAACATACAAGCTGACGGCAACATGAGGAGGATTGTTATCCATTCATCAGAATATTTCCACTCTGGAGTGTACACCTGCCAAACTGATGATGATATTATCACCTTTGATGTGAATGTTGAAGGTAAATGCCATAGTTCAGTCTATAGTCTCTTTAGTGATCCTAATCCTCTTTGTCGTGTAAATTAGTCAGTGTCAATAGTAAATTATTAATTTGAATTTGAAGTACAACTAACTTCAGGCATGTCATGAGATATGACCACATATGTTTTCTGATATTCTAATCCAAATATTTTTGTGTCTGTAATTTTCCATCTCTGTTGTTTTATGGATATTTGTTACTGGCTATATAAGTTACTGTTGCATTTTTTGTTATAATATATGACGCAGAGATTTTTCAAGAATTAGAGCTGATTTATACTTTTGCATTGAAGCACGTTTCCTTGTCTGTGAGAGGGGCTTATGAGAAAGCACAGCGCCCAGTGACACAACGATGCACTCATGTGCTGTTTTCCTAGAAGTTTACTGTGCATCGTGCTTATATACGGTCGTGTGCACCATCCAGCCTTCAGCCTGGAGTACCCTAAACAGAGTGGAAAAGGACATTTTTTCAACAAGATATTGGAGTCAAGGGAATCTGCCAATATCCCTTGTTTAAATCCAGTGTCGAATAAAAGTGAGCAATGGCTAACCAATCGAGCAGTTCACCAATGTGAGGCATTGGATATGCATCAAACTCAGACACTACATTGATGTTTCTACACAAAAATGGACTGACCCATCAGCCCAGGGCACCAGCACCATTGGGCTGCTCCAGTCACTGTAGGACACTGTACAATTACTCCCACGTTGAGTGTAGCCTTGAATTCATCCCAGTCCACCTTTTTAGTGAAAAAAACTGCCTGCAAACGAACCACACTTGGAGGAGTCTCAATGTAGTGGTCTATGAGGTCGGTGCAATTGGGTAAAAGTGAAAAGACATCGGAAAATTCCTCTTGCAACCTGGCAACCTGTGCTCTCTGAGACGGTGAGAGGTGGTCTCCACAGAGGACCAGGGTGAATTGGGTCGCACTTTTTAAACTTACCTCCAGACTCAGCTCCTCCATCTCAGGAACCAGTGTCACCAGAGCCACAGGAACTACCTCTCTCCATGGTTTCAGGAGGCTGAGTTGGTATATTTGAAGTGCATCGCCTCTATCCATTCGCCTAACCTCACAGTAGACTTCTTCGTCTCACCGTGTAATCCCAAAGGGTCCTTGCCACTTTCGAGTCATTTAGAGCTTGACAAGAGTAGCAAAATGAGTATTTTATCTCCCTGTGCATACAGTCATACAGTTGTGACTGTCATTCTTGGGTCTGACACAAATTCTCCTCTGTTAAGTGGTCTAAGGTGTGGAGTTTTGCTCTCAGGTCCAGAATGTCCTGAATTTCATCTTTACTGTTAGAAGATCCCTCCTCCCAATTTTCCCTAATGACGTCTAAGACACAATGTGGCTTGGGCCTGTACAATAACTGGAATGGGGAAAATCTTGTGGAGGGCCGGAAATTGAATCAGACTTTGGTGGACAGCGGTCTGGTCACACCCGAAATCCAACAAGGCCTGATGTGTACTTCCAATATGCCTCCTCTTGATTTTTGAAGTGAAAAGAAGTAAACACAACCTCTGCAGGAAAGTTATTTTTTTTAAATAACTTTTTTTTCTGCAAATGTTATTGATGAACTTAAAAATTGGGTAAAAGTTTGACATGGGTAAAAGTTTGGATACCATTTGCTAATTCATTAGGCCATAACTTTAGGACTCATTGGGTAGGTCGAGAATTGTCATTAGAAGTCAACAAAATATTTTGCAAACAACTTTATATCAGCGTGAGCCAGATGAGATGTTGCATATGCCATCATTTTGTGACACTCATTTCTCCTGTCCCCTCCATAAACTTCCTGCGACACTCATGCCTCTTCATAAGTATACATAAATATGCTTGTAGGTTCACTATTCTATAGTTCACTTTCACTATAGCTAATAAAGAAGCTTTTTTACAGTGTGGTTAAACTAGTAGCAGTCAGTGCATTTAGATGCTCTTAGGTGCACTTAGGTAATGTTAGGTAATAATAATATTCGATAATATTACAATTATCCCTAGGTACTATCATTTTTATACCAGAACATACAGTTTTTACATTTTTGTCAAGTCCAGTCTGCTAGCTAATTTAGCTAAGATAATAATTAAGCTTAGCCAGATAATTCACTCCCGAAATTTCCCTCATGTGAAAGTCCCTGTCTTTTCATAAAACGTCCACTGACTTCATCCAATGAATTTGTTCAGTCCCACACAGCTTAATTGTGATTGGTTGTTTGTGATGTGTGTTTTCTGCCTCAGAGATTTGTGATCGTCAGTCACAGGCTCACTTCAGGGCAGTGTATGTGCACGTGCACAGAATTGCACAAAATTGTCCCCCTTGTCCCCCATGGCTGTTACACCCCTTGAGAGTGTATGATAGCCTGAGGGAGAACTGAATAGTTTGGATCTGACTGAAAATATTCAATTACTCAGTAAAACCTTCTTCATGTAAACTAAACATACCTCCGATAGCACCCTGGACCACGTTTGAGAGTCCGACAAAAGCAGAGAGGGACAGGGCTATAGAAGCTGGGGATTCTGTAGTCTTCCTCCTGTGAGGTGTCTGATCCAGATGTTTGCTGGTTCAAGTGCAGTATACAAGGCTTTATTAATCATTGCAAACAATACAAAGACATAATCCAAAATCAACGTCAAGGTGCAGGCAATGGTCAGGCAATCAACAACCAACATAGACTAGGGCAGGCAAGAGCGAGTCGAGAAAACCAGAAGTAAAATCAAGAACCAGAATAGAAATCAGAATACAAAGGCTTGGTAATAAAAAAAAAAGTCTGGAACAATTGAACAGAGTGTATACTTCAAAAAAGTGAAGGGGCAGTGAGGGTGCTTATGTAGTGTGTGGGTGATTGAGTCCAGGTGAATGCAATCAGTCTGGTAAACGTAGTAAATGTTTGTAGTCCATACCTTACTCTGGGAGTTGGAGCTTAAAGCCAATTCTGGCATTGACATGACATAAAAATATTTTACCTTTTCATTACCTTCCTTTCTTTTCCAAAATCATTAATTGTACAGATATTATATTATGTTTTTATTTTTTATTATCTTCCTAACTGTTTCACTAAAACTTTTGTGTCACTTTAACTAAAACCTTTGTGGATTAATATGGTTTAATATTTCAGTTCTTGCATGGACTGTATGAACTGTTTCACAGCAGTGTTCAAAATGAGGAAGTATTTAATTCATTATCACACACTATGACTGATCAAAGCCACCACTATGTTATTGATTACTTAATCTATATTTTCAGGGCCCCCAGTATCATTTAAAGAAATCCCACTGGAGGAGAGTCACAAAAGCACCATGGAGCTGGACCCAGTGGTGCTGCACTGTGAGCTCTCTAGACCAGATGCCACTGCCCACTGGTTTAAGGATGGTGTAGAGGTCTTCCAGAATGACAATGTCACCATTAAAGCTGAAGGCACCATGCAGTGGTTTATCATCAGATCAGCAAAATTGTCTGATTCTGGCACATACACATGCCAAGCAGGAGAAAATACCATGCCATTTACAGTCACTGTTAAAGGTATGGATTAATCAAAATCTACTTTCACTGAGCACTTTATTAGGAGGAACACTATACTAATACTGGGTAGGGCCTACCTTTGCTCTCAAAACAGTCTTAATTCTTCATGGCAGAGATTCTACAAGATGTTGGAAACATTCCTTTAAGATTCTGGTCCATGTTGACATGATTGGATCATGCAATTACTGCAGATTTTCTGGCACAGTTTCATGCTGTGAATCTGTTCTATCACATCCCTGAACTGTTGACACGAGGGAGGTTGGGTCTATGGATTCATGTTTCATTGACACCGAATTCTGACCTTACCATCTGTGTGCTTCAGCAGAAATCAAGATTCATCAGACCAGGCTACTGGTGCTGTGCCCACTGAGTTACTCTAGCCTTTGTGTCAGCTCAAACCAGTCTTGCCATTCTCTGTTGACCTCTCTCATCAACAAGGCATTTCCGTTGGTGATGATTTTATCTAATGCAATTCTGCCACATGATTGGCTGATAAGATGATTGCATGAATGTGTGGTGGTCCTAATAAAGTGCTCAGTGATTGTACATTTATTTATTCTACATCTAATCTACATTTATACAGGTATTTTATATTTGGAATTCTGAATTCATGTAACTATGGTGGCACAATTTTATGAGCAAATGTGTGGTAGAAGTTTGAAAATTGGATATCATTTTACACCTTGAGAATTTGTTTGGATGTCCTTGGATGAAACACATGCTGAACTTGTTTTGACTTCAAACAGAACCACCAGTGATGATTGTGGAACCAAAAGATGACATCCACTTAGATCGCTATGTCTCAGATGAAATTACATTGAGCTGTGAGCTCTCTCGTTCAAATGGAGAGGCATGCTGGTTTAAGGATGGACTGAAGGTCCAGGGTAGTGAGAATGTTCGGCTGAGTGCTGAAGGCCCCTACAGGAGGTTAACCATCATCTGTGCCAGCAGGAGGGACTCGGGAGAATATTTATGTGACACAGGTGGTGATACTATTTTCTTCCAGCTGAATGTCACAGGTGAGCACCTCTGAAGTGAGAGGCTCTATTGGAAGCCATTAAAACTGGTTCAGGGTCAAAATGAAACATTTAAAAATTTTACATAAAATAGAATGAAACTTGTCTCATTTCTCAATTAATAAAAAGGGAAAAATCTTCCATGTCATTTAATCTTCATTATGGATCACCTTAATTACTCTATCAACTGTTTCTGCTGTTTCTCACTAATTAGAAGCTCCAGTGCACATTTTGTCCCCTAGCGAGTCAGAGGTGGAAGTATGCACATTGAGATCGGAAAGACTTGTCCTCAGTTGTGAGATCTCAAAGCCAGAGGCTAAAGTGTGTTGGTACTGTGATAGCATGGAGGTAGAGGAGAGCAATAATCTTATACTGGAGGAGGATGGCGTTCACCGTAGGCTGGTTATACTTCAGACCACTATAGATGATTCAGGAGAGTATGTGTGTGAAACTGCAGATGATTCTGTGATCTTCTGGGTGAAAATAGAAGGTACTTTATCTTACAGAGTGAATGAACAAGGTCTCCAATAGTGATATTAATTAGATTATGAACGGCACATAGTGAATTATATTTATCTTAATCTTATTGATCTCTAAAATAAATGAAAAACACATTTATGATCTTAATTTGTGATATAGATCATGAGAGTTATTAAGTTGTTTATTTTGCAATTTTTTCCCCAACAGAACCGCCTGTAAAACTCACTTGCTCCAAAATGACAGGCAGTGATATTAAGGCTTTCTCTGGGGAAGCAATGGTACTGGAGCTGGAGGTTTCACGTGAGAATGCAGAGGTGTGCTGGATGAAGAATGGTATGAAGGTGGAGGAAAGTAGCAATGTCACCATTACTGTGGATGGCCTTATTCGTAAATTAACCTTCCATTCGCCATCGCTTCTTGACTCGGGCCTTTATACCTGCAATGCAATTAATGATACGATGGACTTTCAAGTTAACATTACTGGTAAGTCTTGTCTTCATGTAGGCATAGTGCCATTAGCACATTTGTAAATTCTTTCACTCTTGAATGATTAACCTTTTCTTATTTGTTCAGAGGCTCCACAGAAAATCCTGAAAAAAGATGAAATGAAGACAGAATATAAGGTTTTGTTGTCTGATGACATTGTATTGGAATGTGAGCTATCCAGGCTAAACACAGTTGTAAGGTGGCACAAAGATGGAAGCCCTATTGAGGAAAATGGCCGTTTCTGTTTTGAGGAAGAGGAGGCTTTTAGAAGACTAGTTATCCTATGTGCTGAGCTGGAGGACTCTGGGGAGTATTTACTTGATGCAAAAGATGACAGCATTTCATTTCATGTCACTGTAGAAGGTATAAAGCTTTGTTTGTATACATTTTTCTTAATAAATGTATTACCTTGTTCATGCACATGAATATTCAGAGTACTTATATATTACACTATATGGCCCAAGGTTTGTGGACACCTGACCATTACACGCATATGTGCCTTATGAAAATACCATTTTGGATTTAGTTCCCCTTTGCTGTTATAATAACCTCAATTCTTCTAGATTTTGGAGCATGGCTATGGGGATTTGCCCATTCAGCCACATGAGCTAATGCATTGATGTCAGGCAAGTTCTAGCAAGTTCTAGTTCATACCAAAAATGTTCAGTGGGGTTCAGGTCATGGATATCGCTTTGTGCACAGGGGCATTGTCATGCTTGAACATGTTTGGGCTAGGCCCCTTTAGTATTAGTAAAGGGAAATTGTAATGCTGCTACAGTATACAAACACATCCTATACAATTGTGTGCTGCCAAATTTGTGTCAACAGTGTGGCGAAGGCCCACATATGTGTGTGTGAGGGTCAGGTGTCCACAAACCTTTGGCCATATATTGTACCTGGTATATTCCTTCAGAGCCTCCTGTGAAGATTTTGGGGAACTCCGACCAGCCTGACTACCAGGAAATGGTAGCAGGTGATGACCTGATTCTGGCATGTGAAGTGTCACGAGCAAATGCAACCATTCAATGGTTCTATAATGGGAAACCTGTGGTCCTTGACTCACGCACATACATTGAGAACTATGGCACACTGCACAAACTTATTATATCTGATATCCAGTCCACTGACTCTGGGAAATATGTGTGTGATGCCCTTGATGACCAAATGGTGACCACAATTAAAGTCCAAGGTATTAAGACTATTACTTCAGATGATTTTTTTTGGAGAAGATTCATAGTATAGGATGGAGGTCTTTTTTCAAGTGTTTTTGCCTAAATGTACACAGAAA
Source organism: Pangasius krempfi (assembly GCA_037576825.1). Taxonomy (NCBI): domain Eukaryota; kingdom Metazoa; phylum Chordata; class Actinopteri; order Siluriformes; family Pangasiidae; genus Pangasius; species Pangasius krempfi. The sequence continues at coordinate 4,408,779 of CM074975.1, read as the reverse complement.
ACTTGCCAAATCAGAGCAGCAGGGTTTATGTCACCCAAGCATACATGCAAACTATCACAGACTCTGACTAATTAAATCAAGTGTGAGCTAACAAATACCAGAATGAAGGAAAGAATAGAGGAAAAAGTGTAGAGGAAAAGATCTAGATAGGAAGGTAGAAGGTGTAATAATTATTGTGTAATTTATTGTTTTATATTAGTATGAAAGGTAAGTATAGCTTTTCTTTTAATATTATTTCATAACTTTATGTAATTTGTTGAATGGTTGCATTCTGCAGAGCCCCCTGTAGAGTTTATTAACAAAGAGGAGACAATAATGGTTACGGGTTATGAGGCAGAAAGCATCACTCTGACAGCCGTGGTATCCAGGCCAAATGCTCCAGTGCGCTGGTTGAAGGACTGGGCTCTGGTGAGTGGAGAACGTTTCAGCAGCACCTCTCAGGGCCCGAGCCACACTCTTACCATTGAGCCGCTGAAAAGGTTCGACAGTGGCGAGTACACGTGTGATGCCATCACAGATGAACTGCACTTTAGCTTGCTGGTTAAAGGTAGGGAGCTTATAGGGAATTATGTTTTCACCTTATCTGATTCACATCTATTTATATTATTTGTTTTTTGAAGCTGATTTACAATAGTTTCATAAATGCTTTAATTTTTAAGTAATGACAAATAAAGTAAACATTCAAATTGTTGACTGTCTGCAAAATATATTGGTAAACATATTGGTAAATTGATAGGGATAAAGTATCCTATTTTACTATATCATTCTGTACTGCATCATTATGTATCCATAGTAGCCACTACTTGGGATGTGTAGCAGCAGGATTCATGGTTAAGCTGAGCTCAATCCAGTGGGAACAGGAACCCTGAAAAAAACTAAAGCAGTGGGTTTGGCCCATAGTCAAAAAAAGAGGCATATGCTCTGTTTTGGTGAAATGGACTTCTCCTTTTTTAATTTAAACTGCCAAATAGTAAATAAACACAAGAACTAAGCAAGGATTGTATATGGAGTTAAAGCACCTTGTACAACAGATACAGTAACATCCTTAGTTACCTATAGTTATCCAGATCTCATTTGTTTATTCTGTTCCATCCAGAGATGCGCATTAAGTTTGTGAAGCCACTGTTTGATACTGTGGCACACAGGGATGGCATGATCACACTGCGATGTGAAGTGTGTAAGTCCAAAGCTGATGTGCAGTGGCTGAAGGATGGTGCAGAGATCACACCAAGCCGGCGTTTCTCCATCCGGGCTGATGGTGTGGAGCGGAGCCTCACCATCCACCGTGTTGCCAAAGAGGATGCTGGAGAGTATGCCTGCAAGTCCAGGGATGACCGGACCAGTGCTCGAGTCAGAGTGGAGTGTAAGCGAGAGCAGTGGTGTGGTGGTTTTTAATTTTAGCATACTATAGTATTGTACAGTATAGTATTGATGTAACATAAATATACAGTATATAGCTAGTCACACTATAGCAACAGCAAATTATAAACTCATCAAGATGTCGCACAAGTAGTATCAACCATTTGTAATAAAATTACATCATGAATGATTGTAATGAAGTCAGGCTAAGCCAGTATGCTAGAAAATGTTTTCCCTTTAAGCCATAAACTGGTTTTGTGTTCCTGGTTGTAGCATATTTTCTAACATAGCATACATGTCATGAGTGAGCCATTAACGATGTTACAGAGTTATGACCCAGATAGGCAGTTAAGCAAGTCAGTTGAAAGTAATTAAAATACAGACCCATGTTTGTCCTGTAATTGGAAGATCATATGTTCAAATCTAAGAAGGCTCTGCTCTGCTCGGCTCTGCTTTCTGAATGTGAAAGATGCTTCCATCATTTCCATGTTAACCAGTGCAACACTCATCAACTGTTGCCATCTCTGAGATCATGTATACAGAAGAGGCCAGTTAATGATCTCCTCCAAAAGTGTTTAGCTGTTTAGATGTTGCATTAGCAGTGGTTTGAGAATATATGGTGGTTAACTTTACATGTGTCTTAGAAGGATGCATGTGTTGGCCTTCACATTCCTAGACTGGTAGTTGTCGTGGTATAGGAGAATCAGCTAGTAGGTGGAAATTGTCAGTGCCTGGGGGAAAGCAGAGTAAAAGACAGGTAGGCCATGAAATAAAGCATGAAAAATAATAGTTTTGACAAATTTTGAAATATAACTTTCCATAAACTGTGATTTTTTTTTCTCCAAAATTTATCCCAATGCTCAGTAGTGCACCCTTTGCAAGTGGAGGATGAGAGCATGAGAATGGAGCTTCATCCATCTTTTCTGGTCTGAATCATTTTCATATAGGCATGACATAATAAATCATCTTAGTTAGCAGCCATATTGGATACTCTTTGCTGCCTACAAAGCTATTTTTTTTATTTATGGAGATACTGGACATCTTTCACCTTCACTTAGTTGTTTCTCACTATAAATGCAATATATACAGTCCCCTCCAAATGTTTTGAAACAGGAAGGCCAATTCTTTTGTTTTTGCTGTACACTGAAGACATTTGTGTTTGAGATCAAAAGATGAATATGAGACAGTAGATCCAAATTTCAGCTTTCTTTTCCTGATATGTACCTCTAGATGTGTTAAACAACTTAGAGAATGGCACCTTTGGGGTGAGCAAAAGAATTGCCACAATTAAAGTAAATTAAAGTAATTTAAAGCTCCAAGCAGCATTTTCGGGGGAATCACAGGAAAGCAGTGCCATAAATTTAGGCAAAGGGATTCAAGCGTGATTTGCAGTTTCACTCAGGATGTGTATGTTTTGGGCACAGACAGTGGTGGAATTCACTGACTGTAGGAGGAAAGGTCTAGATGAACAAATCGGAGGCAGAGCGGCATTGCTTCTGCAGCTGCCACTACTGCTGTCACCTGTGGTGTTGTCTGTTTTGTTGTTATTTTGAACATTATTACTGTTATTGTATTATTTTTATTTTTTTGTTTTGATTTTTTTTTATCCTTTTCGGAGGGAGGAGGAACTGCAAGGATGGAGCAACACTTCGTAATTCCCTGCAAACTAGAGGCATGGAATGTCAAATAAGTCCTATAATTTTCTATGTTTGATAACTGTCTTAGCCAAGTAGGCCTAATTTCTGTTCAATTCAGATCCCTGCATACAAGTTGCAAACTTGCAAAACATAGTTTTTGTTTACCTCCTTGTGGATGACATAGAATCATCACTCTTGTTTAGCTTTTTTCAATACCATTTTACTGAAATATGTGAAATGTTAGTGTTTATGTCATTGGCTATGAAGTTTGTGTTTATACAGCTATTCAGAACATTATGTGACATGGAATTTATCCCTAATGAGCAAGCCAGAGGCGATGGTGGCAAGGAAAAACTACCACATCCATAATCTGTGGATATTGCTCAAAATAATAGCAGTTTCATTCAATTTAAGACTTCCATGTCTATTTCTTAATCCCAGAGACTTGGCAAACCATCTTCAGGTTTCAGAACTGTAGACAAATTAGTTGTAATTTATTTCATGAACACCAACAATATCAAAAGAATGGGGGATTTAATTATTAATAATTACAGTATATTTAGAATTATACTTTAAAATCTGGTTAATAGTAACTGTTTAGTAGTTAGTAAACAGTTAGCTGTTTTCTCAGATGGCTCAACTTACCCTGTCAGCTGGATCAACTTACCCCTAACATGAGGCAAGTTGAGTCACAAGACCACTTTTTTTGGTTGTCTATTTGAGTTAGGCACAGTGCTAAGGTTTCACTTGATGGCACACATCCTTGTGTTGTATGTATTAGTTTTATTCCTGTCTCATTTTTCCTTGGCTATAGGTTGACTTAAGGGGAAAAAAACAGCTCATCTTACCCCACTCCCCCCTATTTCGTTTCTTATCCCTTGCTTGCAATAACTGCATCAAGCTGGCAGCCCACTGACATCATCATGACTGTTGCATTCTTCTTTTGAGATGCTTTTCTAGGTTTGTACAGAAGCTTCTTTCAGGTTTTGTTTGTTTTGGGGGGTTTCTCCCTTCAATCTCCTCTTATCTCAAAGCTCTTATCACACCTCACGTGGCACCACGCTCACTCCAGTCCTCTAGCACTGCTCGACTGGTCCCACCATCTCTCAGGGCACAAGGAAGACATGCGTCGAGACTCTTCTCGGTTC
>CM074975.1:4390690-4404535 GCA_037576825.1 Pangasius krempfi | reverse complement strand
CACTTTGGCCTTTCCATCACTTTGGTAGAGGTTAATCTTGGTTCCAGAACTTTTGTGGCTCATCTCTGTATTTCTTTGAAAATTCCAGTATGGCCTTCTGAGTGTAACTACTGCTGGGTGGTTTGCATCTTATATTCCTGCTCTTGAAGACTTCTTTGAATGTTGGATTGTGATACCTGTGATACCTTTCTATCATACTGTCTATGATAGAAAGGTGTCAGAACACATAGTGGTCAAAGTGCCCTTGTCCACTACCCTTGTCCACTGTCAAAAATGCCTACAATGGGCACGTGAGCATCAGAACTGGACCATGGAGCAATGGAAGAAGGTGGTCTGATCTGATGAATCACGTTTTCTTGTACATGTGGGTGGCTGGGTGTGTATTCATTGCTTACCAGGGGAAAAGATGGCACCAGGACAGGAAAGATGGCACTATAGGAAGAAGGCATGTCAGTGGAGGCAGTGTTGATACCCTGGGCAATGTTCTGCTGAGAAACCTTGGGTCCTGGCATTCATGTGTATGTTACTTTGACACATACTACCTACCTAAACATTGTTGCAGACTAAGTACACCCCTTCTTGGCAACGGCATTCCCTAATGGCAGTGGCTTCTTTCAGCGGCATAATGCGCCCTGCCACACTGTAAAAATTGTTCAGGAATAGCTTGAGGAACAAAACAAAGAGTTCTAGGTGTTGACTGGGCTTCCAAATTCTCCAGATCTCAATCTGCTCAAGCGTCTGTGGGATGTGCTGGACAAACAAGTCTGATCCATGAAGGCCCCACCTCGCAACTTACAGGACTTAAAGGATCTGCTGCTAACGTTGTGGTGCCAGATACCACAGCACACCTTCAGAGGTCTTATGGAGTCCATGCCTCGATAGGTTAGAGCTGTTTTGGCGGCACAAGGGGGACCTACACAAAATTAGACACCAAACACTTTATTAGGAACACTTGTACACCTGGTCATTCATGCAATTATCTAATCAGCCAATTGTGTGGCAGTAGTGCAATGCATAAAATCATGCAGAATTTGAATTATTAGAATTATGACCATGGCATGATTGTTGGTGCCAGATGGGCTGGTTTGAGTATTTATGTATATATATGGTTCATGTTTACATGTTTAGTATTTTTTACTCATATAATTTCAACTTGCAGTGCCTCGTGTGGTGGAATTCCTGACAGAGCTCCACAACACCACAGTGATGGAGGGCGAGGAAGCAATGTTTAAGTGTGTGGTCTCACCCAGTGATGTACAGATGATCTGGTTCATGGATGGAGAAATCATCAAGCACAGCAAGCGTTTCAACATTGAACAGAATGGCCTGTGCCACACTCTGATCATTCACAATGTCCAGTTACTAGACTCCTGCAGGATCACAGCAGAGGCTGAAGGACTTGTGTCCAAAGCCACCCTCAAAGTTCAGGGTGAGTGGAAGCAGTGTGTGATTTATGGAAGCAGAGTTTTTCAGCTACAGATATGGCCTGTGCTACATGATTTATTGAGCAAAGGATTTTGAAGAAAGAAAGAAAAAAGAAAGAAGTCAGAATCAGTAAATCAGAAGATTTTATTATTTTATTTGAAACTTTTGCCACAAAATTAACAAAAAATTAACCCCATAGATCTTTCGCTTTGCATGTAATCTCACTCATTGTTTACTATCACTGACAGTCAGTCAGTGATCTTCGTTTATGTCAAGGAAAAATAAGATCCAAACTCCGTAGTGTTATTCCCATTAGTGCTTGGGAACTTATTTTGTAATTGGAAATATTTTTAGAGTTTCTATCGCTGGCCATCCACCACATGCAAGTCTTTTAAAATCCCCACAATATTCCTATTCCCTACTGTTCTCCTTGTTTCACGTAACAGAGGGCCAAGTATCTCTCTTTTCTATACATTCCAATAAATGCTATATTATTTAACATCTTATTGCCTTGCTGTGCTTAATTACTGTGATACTGCAAGAAGCCAAACTACTCAGAACTAAGCCTTCAGAAACCAAGTCATTGATTGTTATTGTTCTCAAATAAAATTGAGGTTTTAATCATTTTGACTTATTTAAAGGTTGGTAATTTTAATTTCTAATTGAAATTCTAAACTTAAAAAAGGGATATTCTGTGAAACTGATTAAGTAATGAGAATGATTGAATGAGACTGATAATTTTATGAGACTGATTAATTAAATTTACAGTGAAACACCTACACTCACTGTGCACTTTATTAGGAACACCTCTACACCTGCATATTTATGCAGTTATCTAATCAGCCAATTATTCAAAAAATGTGATCTCTGTGATTTTAACCATGGCATTGTTGTTGTTACCAGTTGGGCTGGTTTGAGTATTTCAGAATCTGCTAATCCCCTGGGATTTTCACACAAAATAGTCTCTAGAGTTTACATAGAATGGTACAGAAAACAAAAAACATCCTGTGTGTTAAGGTTCTGCAGGCTGATGATGGTCACCTTGTTGATGATGGTGATCAGACGAGAATGACCAGACTGATTGGAGCTGACGGGAAGCCTATAGTAACTCAAATCAGCTCTCTTTACAACCATACTGAACAGAAAAGCATCTCAGAACACACACTCATCAATCTTTGAGGTGGATGGGCTACAACAGCAGAAAACCACATCACGTTCCTCGCCTGTCAACCAAGAACAAGAATCTGAGGATATCATGGGCACAGACTCACGGAAACTGTACAGTTAAAGACTGGAAAAAGACCAGATGATATTTTTTTCTAATTTCAGCTGCCCAGTTTTGATGAGCCTGTGCACATGATAGCCTCAGATTCCTGTTTTTGGCTGACAAGAGAGAAAGCAAATGTGGTCTTCCGCTGTTGTAACCCACCCACCTCAAGGTTCAATGTTTTGTGCATGCTGAGATGCTTTTCTACTCACCACAGTTGTTAAGAGTGATTATTTATTTACCATAGCCTTCCTGGCAGCTCAAACCAATCTGGCAATTTTCCTCTGACCACACTTATCAACAAGGTGTTTCCATGCACAGAACTGTTGCTCAATGATTTTTTTGGTTTTTACCGCATTCTGTGTCAAATTTAGAGACTGTTCTGTGTGAAATTCCCAGGAGATCAGCAATTTCTGAAATACTCAAACCAGCCCTTCTGGTACCAACATCCATGCCACAGTTAAAGTCAGTGAGATCACATTTTTTCTTCCATTCTGATGTTTGATGTGAACATACGCTGAAGCTCTTGAACTGTATCTGCATGATTTTTGTTTTCCATTATGCTGCTGCCACATGATTGGCTGATTAGATAATTGCATGAATGTGCAGGTGTACAAGTGTTCCTAATAAAGTGGATGGGGTGTGTATATTACTGGTTTGTGCCTTATATTTCCAGTGCTTCCTGTATAAACTAAACCATTTCCCTTACAACCTTCTTGCAGAGATTCAAGTACTGTTCACTAAAAAGATGGAGGTGGTGATGGCCGAGGAGTTTGGCGAGGCCATTCTTGAGGTAGAGGTGAATGTGGAGTCAGGGGAGGTCCAGTGGATAAAGCAGGGTGTTGTGATCCAGCCCAGCTCACATCACACTCTTACTCAGAACGGGTGCAAAAGAAGGTTGAGGATCACGAATGTGAGTCAGTGTGACCGTGGCACCTACCGCTGTGAGAGTCTCCATGATCACACACAGGTTAAACTCAATGTGGAGCGTAAGTACGAATCTGACCCTACAAAAATTGACATGTATGTGAGAATTATATGTTGCCAATAATGAATATTAAATTAATTCATTGGATGCAGATTTAGATAGTAATTTAACAACACTGTTCCACAACTCATATGTACTAAGGTACACGCAGGAACTAAGCAGGAATGAAGAAGTTGTTCTTCACTAGTACCTATCTTACTCCTTTTAACTGCTAAGAACAACTAGATAATTACACAGGAAGTATGTTAGGAGGAATTAAGTGGTGACGTATTTCCTGTTTTCAAATCATTTGCCAGGAGTTTCTTGCCTGCATCAGTGTTTAAACTATACTGTTTCTTTCGTTTTTGTCAATAATTCTGCACTATCATTTTCATCTGCTGTATTTTTCACTTTCCTTTCTGCCATATTAAATTTTTTTTTGAAGAACGCTTTTTTTTTGTCAAGACAGCGAGCAGAAGCCATCCATGCCAGATCCATGGCATCTAAAATAATATCAACAAATCTTTGACTAAGGTATGTTAAACATGTCAAACATTCATCTTGTTCAGTGTGTTGAGTGCAGGATGTTTAGTCATTCTTCCTCCATCGTTAGTAATAGCTTTATTTGTTTATTTAGTTAGCTCTCTGATGGAGAAGATTGCAGCATTAGAGGTGTGCATCCAGACTCTAGAAAGGGTTAGCTAGAGAGAGAACAGCATAGTTTCTGTAGGGGAAAGTCTGGCTGCCTTAGGTGGAGTTAGCAAACCCCCAACTCTGGCATTAGAGCCCTCACAGCGGGGCAAATGGGTGACAATTCGGTGACATAATCACAAAGCCAAAGCTAATGCTAAGGCTTGCACACAGGAGCACTACTCCTCTCCGCTTCACGTGTCTATCAGGTTTGATCTCCACAGTGAAGCACCCACTGAGAAACCTGAAAGAGCTCTGGTTATAGGAGACTCTGTTTTAAGGCATGAGAAATTAGCTAGGCCTTTGGGGGCACCAGAAGCACTAGTTAGGTGTATACCGGGAGCCAGGGTGCCAGACATGGCTGGTTATCACAGGCAAGCACAGGTTCTCAAAGATAGTTATTCATGTAGGAGCTAATGATATACACCTTCGTCAGTCAGAGGTTACTAAGAGTAACATTGTAGAGGTGTGTAAATTAGCGAAGGCAATGTCCGATGCTGTAATATGCTCTGGCCCCATCCCAACGCGGCGTGGCAATGTATCTTATAGCAGTTTATTGTTGCTGAACTGCTGCTACAGAACTGCGTACTGGTCGGCGTTGTAGTCATTATACTATCTTGTTCTGTCTTGTGCTGTCTACACGTTTGCACTTGTGCACTTTTCGTATAATTTATGCAGTCCCCGTAGTTCTGTGTTGTTCTGTGTTTGTCTTATGTAGCACCTTGGTCCTGGAGAAACGTTGTTTCACACCATTGATCTGAACCTATGACTGTTAAATATTAGATCTCTTACATCTAAAGTGCTTATGGTTAATGAAACTAATACTGATCATGAGTTTAATGTACTGTGTTTAACAGAAACTTGGATTAAACCAAATGAGTATGTAGCATTAAATGAAGCTAGTCCTCCCGGATACAATTATATACATCAGCCCCGTCTAACTGACAGAGGAGGAGGTGTTACAGTTATTTATTTTATAATCATAATCTAGGCATGACACAAAAACCTAGTCATAAATTCAATGTATTTGAAGTTCTTTATACCAACATAACATACATAGCCACAAAAGATAAGTCTACCCAGTCGATTCTGCTAATTATTATTTACAAAACCCCAGGGCCGTATTCTGATTTCCTTTGTGAATTTGTGGATTTAATCTCTAACCTGGTTGTTTCTGGTTGTTTAAACAAAGCATTAATTGTTGGAGACTTTTATATTCATATTGATAACCCTCTGAGAACAGCAGTTGCTTTCATTCTAGATTCAATAGGGGTTAATAAGAACTTAATAGGACCCACTCATAGTGGTGGTCACATTCTTGATTTAATACTAGCATTCGGATTAAATATAGAAAATATATTAACATTTCCGCAGATGCACCTTAAAACGGACCACTTGAAGGTTAGAAAATAAATGGCATCAAACTAAACTGGTTATATTTCAAACAATATGGAAGGAGAGACTTCTGAAGTATAGAAAAGCTCTTAGTGCTGCTAGATCAATGCATCTTAATTGAAGATAACAAAAATAATCATAGATTCTCATTTAATACTGTAGCAAAATTAACTATGAGTATTTATTATATAGCAGTGATGACTTCATGAATTTTTTCAATGGTAATATTGGAAAATATCAGGCAAAAACTCAGACTATTAATTTAAAACCAGACAGTTTTATAACTAACCCTGTAGATAATAATATAACATCAGATCAATGATTAGAGTGTTTTACTTCCCTTCAAGAGACCAAAGTAATGTCGCTAATTTCCTCATCAGAATCATCAACATGTATACTAGAGCACTTACCTAGTGCTCTGATAGATAATAAAATCATAACAAGTTATATAATCAGTTCTTCCCTTAGAACTGAGGCTATGCACCTAAATCTTTTAAACTAGCAGTTATCAAACCCCTGATTAAAAAAACTGACCTCAATCCCTGTCAATTGTCCAACTATAGGTCAATATCAAATCTCCCCTTTATCTCCAACATCCTAAAAAATATTGTAGCACAGCAGTTATGCTCATATCTACATAGGAATAACATTCATGAAATGTATCAGTCAGGATTTAGTCCTCATCATAGCACAGAGACAGTGCTGGTTAAAGTGGTAAATGACCTCTTACTGGCCTCTGAGCAGGGTTGTGTCTCCTTGCTTGTGTTGCTTGAACTTAGTGCAGTTTTTGCATTTTTTTTTTTTACAATTTATCATGCTATACTCTTCGAAATACTCAAAAATGTTGTAGGCATTAAGGGAACTGCCCTCTCCTGGCTCAGGTCTTATTTGACTGATCGTTATCAGTTTGTAGATGTAAATGGTGACTTCTCTACACATACTAAGGTAAAGTTTGGTGCTCCACAAGGTTCTGGTTTAGGCCCACTGCTTTTTTCATTATATACGCTACCTATTGTCAAAATTCATAAACATGGTATTAGCTTCCACAGTTATGCTGATGGTATGCACACAGTTGTATGTTCCAGCAAAGCCAGATGACAGACACCAGCTTAATATAGTGGTGGAATGTGTAAAGGACATTAGACACTGAATGCTTATTAACTTTCTTTTATTTAATTTTGATAAGACAGAAGTGCTTGTACTAGGACCACATGCAGCTAAAAGTAAGCTTTCTGATTACATAATAGATAGCCTTTCTTTTTCATCATGTGCAGCAGTGAAAGACCTTGGTGTGATTATTGACTCCAGTCATTCATTTGAAGCTCATGTAGATAATATTACTAGGATATCCTTCTTTCATCTCAGAAATATTGCTAAGAGAAGAAATATAAAGTGACTACACGATGCAGAAAAAATTAGTTCATGCTCTAGGTTGGATTATTGTAATGGCTTGCTGTTTGGATGTTCCAGTACGTGCATAAGCATGCTCCAGTTAGTCCAGAATGCAGTAGCGAGAGTCCTTACTAGAACCAGAAGATATGACCATATCAGCCCAGTCTTATCCACACTGCATTGGCTCCCAATCAAATTTCGTATTGATTATAAAATACTACTATTGATCTACGTCTCAGTACCTGAGCAAACATTTGGTCTTTTATGATCCACCATGCCTACTTCGATCAAAAGGCGCAGGCTATTTGTTGGTATTTCAAATAGTGAAGGCTACAGCAGGGGGTAGAGCTTTTTTTTTACAAACCCCCATAGTTATGGAAAAGCCTTTCAATTAGTGTTCAGGGCTCAGACACAGTCTCAGTGTTCAGGTCTAGGCTGAAAACATATTTGTTTAGTCAAGCCTTTTGTGAAAAGTTTTTTCTTAGAAGCAGATCCAGAGGGTTCACAGGCATAGAGTGTTGTGGTGAACTGGGATGTTGATGTTTGTTGATGTTCATGGTGGCATGTCGGGCCACGTTATGTCCCAGAGCACCCTCATGTCTATGTTACTTTCTGGCTCTCCCTTTTAGTTATGCTGTCAAATCTATTCTTGCCTGAGTGACAGCTTGCACTCTGTACAAAAAGTACATTGTCCTTAACCATCACGGGACAAAAGCTTACCTAACAATCTCTCCCTCGCTCCCTCTCTCTCCCTCTCTCTCTCTCTGTTGAGCTACACATGCTACTCCTGAGATAGCAGTGATCCTGACCCCTTCTGCTCTCCAGACCTGCCTGATCCATCCTGATGCCCTACTTCTGGTTGGAGTTCTCATTGGTTGGAGTTCTCATCGCTCACTGCTGCTGGGGGTGGCCCCACATGGACGGCCTGAAGATCACTGGGATTGCTGGGGATGGTGTTGCTTAGGGGCCATGGAGATGGCTTGGGGATCTCATATGAGGAGTTGTACTGTGATGGCTTGGGACTGCGAATGCTGTGGTGGCTTTACGGGCTGTGGTTGCTGCAAGCAGTTTTGCACTCAGGTCTCCATCAGTGGACAGTGGATAGGTTCAACAAACTGGACTTCATGTGAAAACTCTAATGAATTTACTGGTTGCACAATTGTACTATATGTCCATATAGTACACAGTTATAGAAGGTATTAATTTATAATTGAACTGTCCATTGTCACCCAGTTGAGGATGGGTTCCCTTCTGAGTCTGGTTCCTCTCAAGGTTTCTTCCTCATATCATCTCAGGGAGTTTTTCCTTGCCACCATTGCCTCTGGCTCATTAGGTATAAATTCGTACATTTATTTACACATTTTATTTTGTTTTAATTTCATTTGAATGTATTTATTTCTGTAAAGCTGCTTTGTGACAATGTCCATTGTTGAAAGTGCTATACTAATAAAATTGAATTGAATTGATTTCACTATTTACTAAGCAGTAATTATTTACTCTTTTATATCCCTTGCAGAACTACTAGCTAACTCCTTTATAATAACTACTGATTAAGTACTGATCACATCAACATTAATTCTCAATAGCTAATCCTTACCTTCCTTATTATTAATAATAATAATCAGAAGAAGAAGAAGGAAAGGCAGTGTCTCAGGTTTTCAGCAATGAGTGCACTTCAGCAGTCATCCATGATTTCTGGTTTGCACGTGTGGTGATGGTCTTGAAGGAAGTCACATCATCTAGGCATCTAGTCTGTGTTGTTTTGGTACATAGCAGCCTCTCTGAACATATTCCAGTCTGTGTGCTAAAAATAGTCCTGAAGTGCTGATATTGCTCCCTCAGCCCAGATTCTTGCCTATTGCATTGGCTGCATTGGTAACATTAACTAGCAGTTAAATACAAAGAACAGGTCTTTGTATTTAACAGTAGTAAAATTTGTGCTAATGAAGCACAAGTCATTCGTTCCAACTTGATTTCTGCATAGTTATCTATGAATTGTGGAACAGTGTTGTAAAGTGTTATCAATAAAGTTAGTGTTGTGGAAAGGGACTAAGTAAAAAGTAAGTAGGGACTAAAAAAGTAGGTAGGTCCTACCCGAAACATTAAGAAATAGTTGGACCATAAAAATACAGTACCGTTTACGGTTCTGTTTACATCATTAGCTTAAACTGCATGAACTCAGAGGACCTATCAGTGGATCCACACCTACGTTCATTACTCTTGTAACCACATGCCTTTCCAAAAATTTTTTTTGTATTGAATAATTCATAGTAATTACTGAATAATATGCTTGAAGGTATATAATAGACCAGTAGTATAAAGGGTGTTAACTGTTGTGACATTTCATATTTAATTGAAAGGGGTAACCTTCCTGACATCTGTGAATATGTCAGGAAGGTTACCCCTTTCAATTAAATGAAATGTGAGTATTTTAATTTTCCCTGAACTATGTTTTTTTTGTTAATGTAGGAATGGCATTTAATGCACTCTGATTTTAGTTTCTCCAATGTTTTCTCATCAATGACATTAGAGGTTGCACCTGAATCTGAGCATTTTCAGACCTACACCTCCTAGGCAAAAGTTCAGTCTATTGGATATCTCTGTCTAAATGATCTGTGTTCCTGCATCTGTAACAGCAAGAATCTAAGAATCTAAAAATGAGAAATTGAGAACTGTGAGAATTGAACTGGGAATAAGTAACTACTGTTCTAAAACTTAATAAATTCTGTTGACTTCTAAAGCCAGAAAGATCACTATAAACAAGGGGTTGATGGATATCGAAACCTTCGAAAGGGAAACTGCCTCGTTTGAGGTGGAGCTGTCCCACACAGATGTGAAGGGTGTTTGGCAAAAGGACGGTTTGAGGGTTAAAAACAGCACCACGAAACGAGTCAGCTTCAGTGGACATGTACATAGCCTCACACTCACCAACCTCACATTGGAGGACACAGGAACCATTATCTTCTCTGCAGAGGGACTCAGGACCTCAGCCCTGCTCTTGGTCAAAGGTAAGCTTTGTAAAACTTGTCAGGAGACTGGCTGCTTTCATTGGAATTGGAATTGCCCAGGAAGGCAAGAAATGATGATGACACATACAGTATATATTAATTTGGCACTTTCACTCAAAGCAACTGCAGTTGTTTAAGAACTTACACATAGGCCTTCTGGAACATCTGGCTTTCTGGAAGTTTGGGATTTGAAATTACAACCTGCTCATCAGTAGCCCACAACTTCTAAGAATGGTAACATTTTGTTACCATGTATATTATTACATGAGCGCACAGATGGCTCCATATGTCTTACCCATGGAAATGAAACATTAGTTACATCATCCAATAACAGAGTGATTAGTCAAATACAGAGTATGCATAAAAACAGCATGACATTTACCACAGGAATACCCCATAGCATGAGTATGCCTAACTTATGCTAGAGAAACCAGACCTAAAGAGAATTCAGGTTCTCTTTTGTAATATGAATTATGAAGAGGACAGAAATATTAATATTTATTTTTTATTCATAAATTCTCATATAATGTTTCCTTAATTATGTTAATATTGTCGAGTTCAGTTTTTACAGGTGTGAAATAATGAAAAAACATCCCTTTATCTTTCAGAAACACCAGTATCAATCATAAAGAAGCTGTCAGATATCAGGCTGGAGGAGGGCTCCTTGATCACACTGGAGTGTGAGCTGTCCAGACAAAATGTGGATGTCAAATGGCTGAAGGTATTGCCAGTCACCCAAGACCATTATGTTCAAATTGTAAATGTACATTCACTAACAACTATGTTTTATATCTGTTTTCTTACTTGTTTATAATGGCAGAATGGCTTGGAGCTTAAGTCAGATAAAGGTTTGAGGATCTACACGATGAAAGGGAAGCATTGTCTGCAGATTATGGAGAGTAGTGTCAATGACGCTGGCCTCTACACGTGTAACATTGGTGACCTCTGCACATCTTGCAAACTTGAAATCTATGGTATCTTTGCAAATTAAAAACTCTTCCCATAAAAATATATGTAATTTACTTTTATATATGTTAATTACTAAAAACAAAGTAAACTATATCTTCATAAAAATATCTGTATATTATATTTTATAAGATGGTGCTGCTGAATTCTCAAATCTGATTGGTCTAAAGGTGTTGATTAATTTTCTATAACAGCACAGCTGTGACAAGAGTGCTAGCTGTAATTCACAGGTTTATATTAATGCTATGGTAAGAGCTTATTCACATCGACTTGTACAGTGTATGCACCACATAATCTAAGACTAATAAACAGATCTAAAAATATTTAACAAAAAAAAGTCAAAATCATTGATGTGGTGAAGTTTTCTGCAAGGAAACTGTGGTAATAGGGATGTGGTTTAGCAGGAGTTCGTGAATGGAGGGGGAGTTGGGAAGAAAGGAGATGGCTGATGGTATGAATGAGTGTCCACCTGTGAGTGATGAACAAGAGCTGATTTCTTCCCTCTGTTTTGCACAGTGAATGTAGAGCCTTGGGACCAGAGATGTGCACAGACGAGTATTTTGTGTTTAATTCTTTGCATTTGACTTAGCCACTATTAGACTAAAATAGTATGAAAGTTTGGAATGATAATAAATTAGGATTCTATCACCTCTCCGATCTCTCACGCTTGTTTTCCTAAGCTCCCAAGGTTCTGTTCTTGCTACGCGGCTGTCTTGCTACTTTCCCTTTTATTGGGAGAAGCTCAGCTGGCCACGCATATGCTCCTGCTAGAAAATCAGCTTGAGTAAGTGGACTTAAAAAGAGCAATCATTCAGAGGGTCAGCTAAACACCAGAAAAGCATTGACAGCATTTCCAATCCCTTTCCTTTAAAGAGGCCAGTTGGCCCTTTGTTTTCGCCCACCAGCTTTGAGATGCCATGCCGGACAAGGCTATTCAGATGGTTGAGGACCATCTCATGGCATATCTGGTCCAAGGCAGGCCCGTTTCTTCTCTCTCTCTCTTAACCCAGATAGCCAAACTTCCCCTTCTCTGACTGCACGTAACAAGAGGGTGTTCCCCCCTGGAAAATGTGTGCGGATGTGGATGTGAAGGATAGATTATACTGAGTGATGCAGGAAACTCAGAGTAGAGAAGAGATGACACAATTGTTGGTACCAAAGAACCAGAGGGGAGCTGCTTTTCCACGCGGCTCATTATAATCCAACGTCTGGGCATATAGATCAAGATAAAACAGTAAATCATCTCATGGCCAGTTTATATTGGTGGGCATTTGTGACTTTGTACACAGGTGTTGTGCATCATGCCACGAATGTCAGCTGCTGAATCTGCTTGCGACCCTTTCCATTGATCAAGGTCCCCTTTGAAAGAATTGGTATGGATCTTGTTGGGCCATTAGAATGGTGGATTATGCAACTCAATATCCGGAAGCCACACCTCTGCACAACACAGTGTTGCAGAGGTTTCCAAGTAATCTCCCGAGTCAGAATTTTGAAAGAGATATTGACTGACTAGGCAACTACATTCTTATTACATGCATATCACAAATCATTGTATGAGTTATTAGAAATTAAGTCAATTCACACCAGCTTTTACGCAAATGGATTGCCTGGTCGAGCAGTTTAATTGAATGCTTAAATAAAGCATTCACTCACGAGGATTCATACATGTGATCATACAAGAGGATGCTTATAATTGGGATAGGTGGCTCAAACCTCTATTATTTGCAATGCAAGTGGTCTCACAAGCCTCCACTGGGTTCTCCCGCTTTTGAATTTTTATATGGGTGCAAGCCTCATGGAGTTTTGGATGTAATTCGGTACGTTCTTGGCCTGAGAGAAAAACTCCATACATGGGGACAATTAAGACAGAAGGATTTGCTTCAGACTCAAGAACTGTAACATTATATATATATATATATATATATATATATATATATATATATAATTGGGGTGCTTGGCTATGGAAATTTTCACTAGGAGATAAAATGCTTGTATTACTACCCATGTCAAGTTCCAAATTTGTTATGAAGTGGCAAGCTAAGGGCCCTTTGAGGTCTGTTGAGGAGGTCGACTATGAGGTCAGGCAAAAAGACAGGGGTGATTCATTACAAATAGACCAACTTAACCTCCTAAAGCTATGGAGAGAGGCAGTCCCTGTGGAACTGGTAATGGTAATTGTCAAGAGGGAAGAGCTGGGACCAGAGGAGAATAAAAAAATATTGTTCAATCCACCCTGATGCCATGTGGAGACCACCTCTCACCACCACAGAAAGCAGAGGTTGCCCAGTCTACCTGCGAAGAGCCAAGGCCATGCTCAACATGGGGATAATCAAGGACTCCCACAGTGACTGGTCCAGCCCAGTGGCCCTGGTTCCCATGGTAGATGGGCCGGTCTGGTTTTATGTGGACATTAGATAGGTTAATGTGGTGTCTAAATTTAACACATATCCAATGCCATGCATTGACAAACTTCTCAATTGGTTAAGCATTGCCCGCTTTTATTAGACACTAGATTTTAGGAAGGGATATTGGCAGATCCCCTTAAATCCAGTGTCCCATGAAGAAACTAACTTTTCCACACCATTTAGTTTACACCAATTTGTCACCCTTCTGTCTGGGTTGTTTGGAGCCCTGGCAATTTTTCAACAACTCATGGACAAGCTGAAAAAGGAGGAATGTTGTGAGGACTTTAGACAGAAGTTGAGGCAGGCTCTGGGTGGTCAGGTAGTGCTGCC